>JAPYYT010003343.1:0-13252 GCA_030522565.1 Ceratosolen corneri | reverse complement strand
AAAAAAAAAAAAAAAGTCACGGACAAGGCCTCGCGCTAGGCGAAGGGACAGCATTGAGATAGTAATTGCCGGCGTGGTAAGTGCACGAAGGCTAAGGGGGGGAAGAGTTTCGAGAATGGTAATTATCTCTTAGTAACTGCAATGGCAGGATCTTGGAAAGAGATTGCCCCCGCAACTATTCCTTCCCGCACGGTTAATCGTCTCGTTTTTCAGGTTAACTTTGAACCTGCGCCTTCCACGCAGCACGAGCGTTCCCTCCCTCCAACTCTTTTTATCGCGGATAAAAATTCAGAGCACTCGATGCGAGTGCATACTGACATGAAGCACGCTTGCATTTAAATGCGCGCGAGCGCTCGGCCTGCGAGATATTTTTACTGGAATAAGTTTCGTTTGGCGAGGTAGAGGAGGAGGCACACTTGGGCCGACGTTATCCGCAGGATATTTCCGAGGAGTCATATTTGTTTGGCAATGGCAGTCCTTAGGGCTAATAACAATGAGCATTAGTGATGCAGAGCGTCCTCTTCTTTTCGCATTCTCTTCCTTTTTTGTCTTCGACTTTTTACGCGCCAATGAATGAAAATCTATACGCAGAACAATTAAAGGTGGAATAGGACTGACGTGAGTTGGCAAGTTGGCTGGCTTCTCGTGAGAAACGAGGTGCTTGGTTAATCAAACTCATTATTTATTGGATTTTGCGGGAGGAGCCAGCCAATTTTAATGACATCGTAGCGAAATAAAGAATTTCATTTGTGATCTGATCTTGAGTGCTCGTGGGAAGCCTAATATTCGCATAAGATAGCAAACTGTCAGGGCATTTCGACAAAGTCGAGCGGCTTAAGCTCGACTAAATAGCGTTGAGCGCCTAAAGATGTAGTGGCGGACCGTTAATATCAATTCAGAATGCACGCGCAAAAGGACACGTGACCCTCGGTGCGCATCGGCGCTCTCAACTTGGGCTCGCCAGTGCCAAGAGACGCGGCGTCTCATTTCCCTCGGACAGCCGCTTAAGACGCTCGCCGTTTTAGTCGTAATGTGCCAGCGGTATTCGAAGCCTTCTATAAATCACCAACGTAACGTTATGCAAGGCACAAGGACTTACATATATATATATATAAAATGAAACGTTGTATCGTCGTGCTTCGTCATTTACTAGCTTGGCTCACATCTCCAGCAGCGTCCTCGTCCCGAGGTTATAAATTACCTCACATCCTGCCTTGGCGCAACACACGAAAGTAGCCTCACCTTCGGATTTTCAATTTCCGCGCTTTCCCCCATCTCGCCTGTCATTCCTCCCCCCCTTCTCTTTATCTCTATATTCATCCGCTCTTGTTTCTTGCCTCCTCGCATTATTCCTCCCGGGGTCATTACACGCGAGACTCATACGTCGATGCCCCAAGGTTATTGACGCCCGTCGCACACGCGCTGTGTGCCCTCCGAGATTCCCTCCTCGACTGCTGCTGCTGCTGCTGCTTCCGGAATTATCCTCCACCCCACCTCACCTCACCCCCGCCGTCCACGACCGCCGTCCATTTCGACCGCCTCCTCGAGGTGCTGCTGCTGCTGCTCCTCTCTCGGAGAAAAATTGCGCAGTCTGTCGCAGGCCTCCTCATGTGCCTCCTGACGTGGAATACATGCACTTTCCACTCCCTACGGGACTTAATCAGAATCTTGTAAATCGCGTGGAATCGACTTTCTCATCCCGGCTTTTTCGACTTTGCAGCGATACCCGGCCTCTCTTTTTAATTATTTTTTTTCGTTCCTGCAACAACTTGGCGTAATGGGGGGGGGGGGACGTTATAACTGTATCGTTGTTCCCTATTAGTGATTCGGACTCCTGCTTTGGCCGACATTATAGCCTTTTCGACCACGTAATTTCTTCATGATACTTGCTTTCTCTATTACAAGCTAGCAATTTCAAAAATTTAAAACTTCAGAACGAAAAGAAGCCATTCGAAATTAATTGCTATCAAAACTATTGCTATCAGTGATGTAATATGGACGAAACTATGCTCATCGGAGGTAGCAACAGTAACATTAACAGTTAACTTCTCGTGCTTTTCAGCACTAACGAAATAAACATAAAAAGTCTGTTAAGATAGGATTTCATAATATTAAATCGGTCATTTGTGCAAAAGTCATCATTAAAGCCATTATACTATTAATACACAAAGAAAAATCATTCGCTCTCTATAAGCATTATGTTTGAAATATTATGTTTGAAAATATAATAAACTATAATAAAAATGAGCATAAATAATAGATGACATGGATTGGTCATGCCAAAGTATTTATATATTGACATGTAGGTGCACTCTATTCGAGTTGCTTCAATAATTCATTCGCAATTATCAACGAGCCCAGAATATGTAATTCCCTAACTTTTTACAAGAAAGTATGCTTTTGTTATGATTCTGTGTGACGCTCTTAATTACTGTAATGCAACGTGGCCAGGAGATTTCTTGGTCAATTCCACGTGCAAATGTATCCGCGGAATTAAATTGATCGCCACTCGTTACATATCACCGGCTCGCCGATAAGTCAAACGAAAGCCTTTATCTACAGTATTAACGAATGGAAAACGTTATTCTTACATTTTTCATGCGCCTCTCATATTTCAGAATGCATGGAGCATGTAAGGCGAGCATACGTTAAAATAATTCGAAATATATATTAGATCGGAGAAACGGAACCCACAATATTATATACGTTATATGTTCTCTAGTGTGTACACTAAGTAATGAGCTTCGCGAATGCCCCGACTTCATTTTACTTGTAAATTATATTCCGCAAATTGAAACGTTAAACTATGCGCAGCATTTTAAAGCCCAATCCCCACGTACCTCACACTCTTGGTAAATAATGCGCAACCTAAACCCATTGTCCAACATAACCAACGGCAAGAGTTCCCGGCAATGTTTACTCGCCGTATATTGAAAATCGGATATTGAAAATCGGATATTGAAAATCGGCCGCCCCTGCAATTTAAACTGGCCAACAAATTAATAAATTGATAAGCAAGAGGCCGCAAGGTCGCTCCCATACCAAATATTCCCCATAATCCTCGTAAAAAACACAAACTCCATTATAACGAGCAGATAGTCCCTGAAAAGATGAGAAGTGGAAAAAAAACTCCGCCCTGCGTCGTAATTTTGGGCCAAATTGGGTCATCGCGCTCAAAAAAACCTTATTGCGCGCTCGCGCCTCGACCATACCTGAACGCGATGCGGATTCGGAAAAAAGTCGCTGCGGGTGGCTGAGTCGGTTTCGAGAGAACGGCGTCGGTTCCCGTAAACAGCAGGTGCGAGCTGCCGAAGGCGGGAAAGCGCCGGTCGGTGGCTGAGGGGGACGGGGGACTTGGTTGGGGGAGAGGGTAGGAGAGTGGTGGGGGCGGGGCGGGTGACGGACCCTTGGGCATAAAACTGGCCCTCGGGAGCTTTTTTCTTCGTCTTTGGAGAGGGAGCAAGCGAGTGCCCGTAAAACTTGAGATTGTCAACGGGACGTGGACGGAGGCTTTTCGGAAAATCTCCTGTGAAAACTCCATTTATTGGCTCGCTTTTGAGCGAGCATTGGCTCTCGCGCTTTATTGTTCCTTTCGCCATTTCGTTCGACGCTCGCTTTTCCTCGCTGCTTCGTAAAAGCAGCGCCCTCCCCCCCCGTCAATAAATAAATAAATGTGAGCTGTCGTTTCGTGAGTTACGTGCTTTAATGGAATTAATAAATTAAATTTCGCAACGAGGCGGCCGTCGACGGGAGGCTGCCCGAACTTTCGGAACTGCTATTAAAACGGGATTCGGCTTTGTACGCGTTTCGCTTACATATATTTTCAGATTTCGAGAGTTTTTTCTGCAAATTATAAAAGTTATACAGCGTACGCGTGCGTGGCGAGTAGCGTCGAGAAAATTTAGATCAATTTTCCCGCACTCGTATTGCCATTTTTTTTTCTTTTTAATGCGCGACCTTTTATTGTCCTCTCGTCGAGATTATATTGGCATTTTAAGTTTGTAATCGGTGGCTCGTATAAAAAAAAAACTCTTTTCACGCATTCGGATGAGCGTTTAAGGTATGCGTAGTTATTCTTAAAATCGCTTATAAATTAACGACCCCATTACTTTTTGTAATGTAATGCTTAAGGGATTATAGCTTTTACAGAATATCACAATGTTTTACGTAGGAAGAAAGCATTTGCAAAGTGCTATAGTTAAATTATAAGGGTCTCGTGCTTTAATGACACTCGGCGTAAATCAATATGGTCATGTTAAGTAACGCTGGGTAATTGTATTATTTCAATAAATCACTGGAATCTCTATAAGGCTATTCTTCTTCTCGCCATTATATCGTTTATAATTACGTTTTTCTGTAAACAGATACGCTACCTTATGTAAATTTAATTAATACGGGCATTTAATTTCTCCATTAATTTAATTAAGCATTATAAATTGTAGTGCATTTTATAGTAGTGATATTACTTATGTAGATGTAAATGGTATTTTGTTCTGTTAATAAAAATGAATCAGGCTGGCTAAATATATAAATAATTTTCCGAAACGTTTCTTACCTCCTTCCAAGAAATTTGTAAAAGAACAAGACAATTATCATCTTAGAACTCGGTTTTGCAATTACAAAAAACAAAAAAAATTGAAAACTTCCTTACGTAGCCGTAATAAACAAATAAATAGTAAACATAATAATTCATATATGCAGAGAGGGAGAGAGAGAGACCGTTTTATATGTGTGTGATATGTGTGTGTGTGTGTGTGCGTGTGTGTGTGTGTGTGTGTGTGTGAGCGCGCGTGTGTGTGTGTAGATTATCCAGTTTGAAGAAAAGAATGGGTGTTAAAAGGAATTGTAGTGACCGTGAAAAATGTCTCACTGCGTTGAGAATAATTTTATTTACGACTAGTTTTAAAAAAATTCGTAGGCCTTTCTTTCGCGTTAAAACTATTTACAACAAACTCTCGTTGCGGCTTGATTTTTTTTACTAGTCATTCGCTACGTGCGCGCCAGCGATGAATGCATCGATTCTCGCTTCTTCAAAGTGCATCTCTCTCGCTAGAAAATGCAAACACGCCTTTCTTGTAAAATATTGTAAAATATGAAGTACGAGTTGTATTGTAGTTGGCGGGCTCTTTGTGTGCATTACGTTTTCTAAATTATTACCGAGCGGCCCCATTTGCTTGGTGCTTATCCAAGGAAATTAAGCGAACAATCAGCTTTTGCCAGACTTTCCTTACGCCGCCTCTAATTGAAACATCCCGAACCTAGCTCCGATGCATCTAAAAGCACGTCATCCATCTTTCAATATTTTCACCAATACCCTCTCCCAGTCCACGAAACAGCTTCGAATCGGCCAAGATAAGGCACCAGCATTCCCGCGCAAATTAACACCCTCGAGGTAGTACGAGAAAAAATATTTAACTGCGATTCTCTCGGGGTCAACGGGTAAGTGAAGTGTTGGTGCGTGCGCACGAGCGAGCGGCCGGGGCGGGCGGTTGCGCGTGCGAGCGAATGCGCGAGGGTGGGGAGAGAGAGGCTCGCGAGTCGATAGTACGTAGAGGTGCGCGGGTCTGGGCGGGCATGATCCTTGAACCGCGACGTCTTGGTGCGCCTCGCGGTATCAACTCGCCGTCTTCTGCTTATCCTCCTCGCGAATACGCCTTTCTCTCCGCTGCCCCGCTTACACTATCGAAGCCGAGCGATATTCGCCGGGAGCCTCCACGGCCGATAAGGCCTGGGGTGGACGGAGGGATATTTCACTACATTTTTTACCCTATATTTCACTCGTTGTAGGAGTATTATTGGAGATAGTATTGCAGTCCGAGTGCCTATTGCGAGTGCAATTAATAATGCAAAGTCGTTCAATGTGTGGAGGGGAGGGGGTCGCGCAGAGCCGTCGCTAATCCTCGTAGCGGCGCTCCTCTTTGTCGTCCTGGTCGAGATCCAGCGGGTCCGCAGGCCCGGAGCTCGACTCTCCTCGGCCATTAGGGCCCGAGTAGCCCTTCGAATCAATAAAAATACCTCCTCGGGCGTATTAAAAGAAGCTAGCTCGGTACTCGAAGCCGAGATCACGATCCCAAATGTACTTTCGGCGAGCGTATAAAGGGCGCGTTCCTTTAGCGCGCGCGCGGCTGCCTCTCTCTGCCTCTCGAGTTTTTTGTTGGTCAAACGTATCGACGAGAGCGGCTTTAATGATAATTATCCGTGGTGAACGAGTTATCCGGGCGCCCGACGTACTGTACCGTTCCACACACGAGCACAACGAGCCGGCCACGGCGTGCCTCGGCCAAATATACGATTCTTTTATGGGTTTACTCGCTTGTATATACACTCGGGCCGAAATGAACTTTAATTTTTGCCGGTCTACCACCTGAGATCCCGCCTCGCCCTCCCCCCCAGCTCAGCTCCTGCCGGGAGGAGAATGTTGGCTGCCTTCTTTTCGGGCAATCTAATTGGATTTTCGGAGCCGTTTGCAGCCGAGGTTGCAAACCCGCCGCTGCTTTGGCTATCGGGGCCTCGAGCAAGCCGATGATAAGGGCGTCGTCACGGTATGCGCCGACATTGGCGTCTTCCCCGAGTTTCGGGAAAATAATATTAGGCGACTCTCTCTCTCTCTCTCTCTTCGGCGAACAGTTGCGCCCTTTACGAGCTCCGGCCACTGGGCGCAGTTAAGTGCAACTTGGCTCATTGTTCGGCTGTGCGGCTGGGCAGCGAATTCGGCGCCGTAAAACGAATAAGCACGCGCAGCCGGGCCAAGGATGTAATTTGGCGAATTATTTCAACAACAACAACAAAAAAAAATTCTTTCAAATGGGTCAATTTGCGCGCGGGGTACGCGCACTTTGCTCCTATGCGGGCTTTGGCCGCCCTTACACGACATAATATTTAGTGGCGATTGGGCCCTGTTGTCTTTTAAAATTTGCCATTAGATATTAAATACCCTGTTGCCAGCTAATAAGCCCACTCTCTCAACAGCCGAGTCCCCGAGTATTCCCTCCCCCCCCGCTCCCGCGCAAATAACAACCAACAGCCGCCAGCCCCGCTCACCCAACTTTTGACTATTTTTGAGCCTCGGCTGGAGGCAGGCAGGCAATTACTTTTTTCAAACTGGCTGCTCCTCGATCGGCGAGATTAGGCACGAAACCCGACTCCGAACGAGATAAGCATCGTTGCATTCAAGTAATACCTCGTCGCACGGGAATCGGGTAATACAACTTCAACTCGGCCGCGCACTCGCCTTGCCCCCGCCCCCCTAACAACTACCCGCGACCTCAGCCGCTCCGGCAATTTTCTCGCCCCGACGCCGACGACGACCATCACTCCACGTCGTAAGCACGGGAGTTACGAGGACACAACACCCAGAGTCGCCCATTATGCGACTCGCTCCACCAACTCGCGCTATCGTTACGCAAAACCCGTTCGCCTACCCACTCCTCATAATCCAACCTGCTCACTCTTATTGATAGAGTGGAGGAGGCGATCATCGATGTCGGCCCCCAGTCACACTTGGCCTTTGCTCTCGGTGCTCTCTCTGATTGGCGAGCGCGACGCTAACGAGTTCGATGAAGCGGTTGCACTCCCTCCTTACCCGCAGCCCACCCGAATTGCAACTCCAGTCTCAAAATTTAATGTGGGTAGAGAGAGGGGCTCTGAATTACGGGCGGACGGGGTCCACAATTATACGTTGGGCCGGTATCGTTGTAGTCGCATTTTTCAGAAGGTTACGATGAAAATGTAGCTTTCCGCCGGCAATTATAATGCCCCGGATGATCGTAACGGTAATCATTAAGCATACGAAATGCGTAATAACAGTTAGCGGTGCCACTGCAGTGCCGGTTTATTTTACCGATACGGCGGCCGATATTATGTCTAGCGGGAGGGTAATGGGGAGGGAAGGTGTCGATGGTACATATCGATCGGGAACTAGGTGACTCCGGTGCCCCGACGATGGCGCACGCACGCGCGCGCGCGCGCCTCTGCGTGCATTTAACTATACTGCCAAGCTGCCCGTGAAGTGCACGACAAAGATTTGCATCATCACGTCTCGGTACTTAGCGGAGCGTTTGCTCGCAGCCAGTGAAAGAAGGCTTTCGCCTCAGAGTGCAAATAATTCCAGGCAATTAGAGGCGATCGAGAGGCTTCCATTTTATTTCGAGCATTTCGAACGGATGGGCGCGTCTCGCCTTTTTTTACGAGGGGCGCATTACGCTAATGGCAATTTCAAGATGGATTTTACGTCCGAGTGTAGTAGACGTCTTTGCTCGCTTCGGCTTTTAAAAGTAGTTTAAGTTTTTTCCCCCGCGAGTCGGCCGCCGCCTTCTACGAGTCATCAAACACAAGCAATACGCGATAAATCGTGTTCTCCCCCGTGAATTGAGCTTGCACAAATTAAACAAAAAGTGTCGCCAATCCTATGAAGAATTGAGCCAAAGTGGGCACTGGCGCTTCGTGGCATTAATAAGCGACTCGGGGCCAATGTGGCCCAATTGGCGATTAAAAGGTAGATTGGGACTATTGTCGAGCCACCTGGGTAATAATATACCTGGGTAATAATTTCAAAGCAGTTGTTCCTGCCTCCGAGTGAAAAGTTTGCTGCGCTCGCTTGCAAGCTCGCTCGGCCGATTAGCGAGGAGGACAACGCGGGCCCCGAATCGTGGGCCCCACACCCCGGGACCCGCTTCTCCGTCTGTTGACTTTAGCCTCCATACATCACCACCACCACCACCACCCTGCACCGGCCACATCCAGCCGCCCTGGATCTGGTCTAACGGGTTCGCCCAAGCTATGTCGAGAAATCTCGTCGAGCGCGAGCTTTTACTTATGCAGATCATGTTGGGTTTGACGAGGCTCTTCCGCGACTCAGTGGATGGATGTCCCGGGGCCTTGGGGCCTGCGAGGCACAGCAGCCAACGTAACCAACCTCCAAATGCACAATGTTACATTTAATGAAACAAGTCAGGCTCGCTCTCTCTCTCTCTCTCGTTAAGTTTATCATTTTGTTGTTCGTCTTGGCCCGGCATGCGCGCACGCTCCTCCCTCCTCGTTATATTAAAGCGACGGCAGGCCCAATTACACTTGGTCGGTTGTTGGCTGTTGGTGTTGAGGCAGCGGATGATTTAGTAATGCCGTTGTAGCTGTAAAATCCAAGGATTTCAATGTGATTGGAAGGGACGGGGAGCCGCGAGCACGCGCAAAGTAGCTAATTTAGTCGTTGATCTCGGGACGACTGCGTCACAATACAAGCAATTGACCGTCAATTAGTGAGCTTACGGGCCAATATTTGAATGGGAAATAAAGGGGCCAGAAAACATAAAAATTCAATCGGGGAGTCGGTTATCTGGCCTTGGAAATTCTAGCTCCGATGAGGCAAACACGGGCAGAATAAGTTGAAGAACAAGCAAAGTGCCTCCGTCATTTCACACATCAAGCCCGTCGTCACTTGGAGGCAATTTCATTAGGATTCCTTTATAATGCTCGGAGCGAAACTTTCTTGTGTGGTTACAAATTTTTAACAGCGCCTCAAATGGCATTTGAGGCCGCGTAATGCAAGTGTGTGTGCGTTTCGCCTTTCGGAATTATCAACTTCATAAATAACTAATGGCTCGTGTCCTCGTTGCGTATGGAGTGAAGCTCCGCCCGAGAGTGCAATGAGGTTTTCCCGATAATTTGATTTATTGGCCCCGAGTCCAAAATTGCTGATACGCCGAGCGAATTCCCCGACTACTGTTGCCTCGTAAATAACATCCTAATTGTCCATCATTCCCATTCCAAAATATCGCCTTCGAAGAGCTTTTCATATGCTTAAGCTGCCTCACACCTTACCTTCGAGCCAAGAGACGAAATAAGCTTTGGCACGGCTTGCGATAGCCGCGAAATATATGTGCCACGCGTTATTTATCGCGCGCCAATCATTTGCCTCGTAAATAGTAGAGAGGAGAGATACGCCTATCGTTTGCATTAAGGAAAACCCGGCTTTCTTCGCGCGCAATTTTTTTCACATATTCCAGGTTGCCTCGCGGCCCTATATATCTTCGTTAGAATTATCTCGGCGCGGATGGTGTAAAATTATTGTACTCCATTTTAATTAGTTCTCGTAAATCATTTTCATTCTCTTATTCCCACCCCACACACCCTTAAATTGGCCGTACATACTAATATCATTGGAGTGAAAATATTTTGCGTGCTCGTTCTTTATGTGGAGTTTGAGGCGTTGCTTGAGCCACGTTCGAGCCCCTTCGCTCGCCTCCTCATGTTTATTATTGAGCATCATTATTGTAGCGCGAATTAATTGGAATGCTTATTTAAAGAACCAATAGTCATTCTTATTGAATGCAATAAACTTTACGTAGAATTTATTTTTAGCTTCGGTTATTTCATTCGATCGCTGGGTAATGACAAGCGCGAGTTGAAGTATTTAAGTTTGAAATTGTAGATCGAGTCTTGTAGATCTCATTGCCTTGTGTATCTCTTATCACAATTGAGCTTGGATTTAGCTTTCGCGTGATAATTAAAAATTTCTTTTATAACGAGAATAAGTTGTAGCGGAGGCTAATATTTTTTTTCCTTTTCATTTGGACTTTTAGTAAGCCGCGGGAGTTCAGTTTATCCTCCAATGGTTAATGTAATATACAAAATTACAATATCAAGTAATGCTTCAACAGCTTAATGCACACGATCGTCCTATAAAAATACCTGCAGCGATTATACTTGCGAATTCTTCTTTTTATCGACGATCGTTAGCATTTTCACGGTAAATGTCAAATATTTAGCAACGATCGTTGCGCACCAAGTTTTCTATTTTCATGGCTCTCGTGCAGTGCCTATCGGCGCCTCACAATATCAATAAATAACAAGGTGTGCCTTATTATTTTCCAAGAATAAGACGATTCAATTAGCATTATCATCGAATAATAAACATCAGTGCCGTACTCAGGCGCACTTAAACAACGCAATTTAATTCATCGTAGCCCTATTTCCAGCTGCTTTATGATACTGTAAACTGTAAAACCAAAGGGAAATAAATATATTTCTGATTTATGAATACACGCGGGAATGCATCATTAAATGCTTCGAGCTACTTAGCTAATAAATTGCACTAAACTAATACACTGCGATTATAGTTGAACACAAAGTCTTATGGGTATAACAATTTTGCTTTCAATCGACGACGTTTTAACGTTCTTACGCTCAAGTATCATTGACCCCGTACATTAAAAATGCCGATCACCATATCCTTTATTGGGCCTTTAATAAGTTTCTTTTCTCTCATCTTTATTCGTCCGTGGAATTATTATTCTCCAGACACTGATTAGATCAAACTTTCTCCTCGCGCCTCTCTTTCTCTTTTTATCTCCTTCCTCAATATGCGAGATGCATCATCTGCCAAGATCAAGATTACCCTACGATCGTGATTCATCCTTGGGAATGATAATTTTAGTACTTACTTTCATTTTGATTCCCTCGGAGGAGCCTTACGTGCGATATATCACGCGACAACAATAATTTCACGTTAATTAAGGCCTTAAAGCTTCAAATCCACTCTGCGGGAATGTATCGCTGATACTGATAAATGCCCAGAGAATTGAACAAACGACCCCAATGTGATTATTAATTTTCTGAATAATAGCGATGCATAAAAATGAATAATGACCCAAGCTTCGACGCAATGCTTCATCTGATTTCACAATCAAGATTGCGCGTCGCTTCATATTACTTTGTAGTGCATTTGAATGCAGTAGTTTCTCGAAATTATAACCTCTATATATAACTGGTGTGCCTCTATCGACGATGACATTGTGCTTATCAGAGAATTGACGCTCCTATTTGCGCCAAAGGGAGCAATTTGAAAATCACTGCTAAAGCAATGTTGCCTCTCAGAATCCGATATATATGCGAAAATGTGGTGGATTAGCGCGGCTGTGCCGAAAGCCTTTCAAGGCACGTAAATTTTTTCCTAGGCAAATCGACGAACAGATGTTACCCACCAATCCTATAATTTCTTATAAGTAAAAAATAGAGAATCCATTAATAATGACTTTTCACATCTGATAAACCCATCGAGGTTAACGGCCAGGACGCATCTGCTCGTATTAGTTTTGGCCTATGAGAACCACTGGCGTGTGTCGGCCTTTGAAAAAAGGGGAGAGCGAGCGAGCGAGCGAGAGATAGAGATAGAGATAGAGAGAGAGAGAGATTCTCGAGTTCAAACTACAAGGGCTGCTGTGTATCGGCAGGCAGTTAGTTGTCCAGACGGACGGTGCGCCGGAGCAGGGGAAGGAGAGCGAGGAGGGGCGGTGGGGCGGGGATGGCGGTGGAGAGGGGAGAGGGGGGCGTGAGGCGAAAAAGGCACCAATCGAGGGCGTCGTACACGGTGGAGGACGTGAGAGAGAAATATGGAAAACGAGGAAAGCGATTAGTCAAGGAGGACGAGGAAAGCGGAAAATGCCCTCTCCGGCATCAGATCGCCGAATGCAGGAGACGAGCGTTGCCCAACATTTTCTTATTATGTTGGCTAATTTGCTCTCGTGTATAATCTGGCTGGATTCCTACCTCGGACTCGCATCCCGCCGAAAGTTTCAAATACATCGGACTACGACTAGCCGACGGATATTTCGAATTAATACCTTCCGTTTCTGCTCCTTTGTCGGTTGGCCAACTCTTCTGCTGCAGCAGCACTCGACGCTTGGAAATGACGGCCTTGAAGTACAATTGACTGGCTGCTTGATTTGTCATTGGACGTAGCTTCGAGTGAAGCTGCGCAAAAGAAGTCATAGCCGAAAATGATTAGCTCGCTCGCAAAGTACCATAGACGACGCGCTGCTTAATCAGGAAATGAAAGTCCAAGAAGCTTACGGCCGATACCCTTTTCTCTAGCCAACTAGCCGAGCTGTCGAACGCAATGTTAATCGATCCGCGAATTCGCAGGCCTTTCGATAAAAGCGGATCGTTCCGTAATGCCAATCCCCCGGCGTTCCAACGGAATCGCAACCTCGGCATTCCGCGGCAAACTCTTTTCGGTACTCATTGCCAAAGTATAGCCTCTCCGGCAACAGATAAAAGAAGCGTCGAAGGGCTCGGGCGAGGCGAAGGAAAGGAGGCGACGGCCGAGAGCGAGAGCACGAGTAGCGAGAGAGATGATGCTGCTGCTGCTGCTGCTGCTGCTGCTGCTGGTGGTGGGGGTGACGGTGGTGGTGGGGGTGGTGGTGGCGGCGGCGGTGGTGCTGGCGGCGGCGGCCAGGGGGCAAGGGGGACGGAGAGG
>JAPYYT010003342.1:0-13259 GCA_030522565.1 Ceratosolen corneri | reverse complement strand
CACGCGCCGGTGGTACGGGGATACCGCAATGCAGGCTGGATGATCGCTGCCAAATTCTCTTTAGCTCCTGCTACACGAGGCCTAGCATTTGCTTCCTGTCCCGCACAATGTTGGCAATACTGATAAAGCAAAGGCCTTTGCGTGGCAGATAATTGAGTATGTAGACGAGCGGCTACCGTCCCTGCATTAAGTCTTTTTCCAGGATTATAAATAAATCCTTTATTGCATCGACGATAGTCGCTCGATGGATTCTTCTGTAAAGGCGTTTTCTGTTTTTTTTTCCTTTTCTCCCTCTTCTTTTCTTCTCTTTTCTAACGAAGAAAAATGTGTAATCTTCAAGCTCTAGACGCTTTTATGAATGTTCCTCGATGCTAAACAGGTAACGAAGAAAAATTAATGAGTGCTATCCATGACATTTTTTTAATATCTTATCTTATTAAATAAAGAATTGATGTCAATTAGGGATCGTTGAAAATTTTTTTTCGTTGTATTTATGATTAAGGATTATTTTTCCTTATATTAATTAATTAAACGTATTTTAAAGCCACAGCATACACAAGGATTTAATATTTTAACAACAGCTCCGTATCCATTATGTAATGCTCTTTATAAATTACATATTTTAAATAATAATAATAATAATAATAACAAAAACAACAGCAAATAATATATTAAATATTTTCTCGTTGCGTTAAATATTGCGTAACGGGTGTATGCAAGTAAAGTATTGAAATACACTGCGTTAAAAAGTTTAGGCCGAATTTTTATCAACGTAATGATAAAACAGATACAATCATATTATCTACATTTTTCATACACAGACGTAATCTACGAGTTAATTGTACTTCGTTGCTTTAAGTTTGTTGCGTCACTTAATGTTAAGGGTTAATGTTGTTGCTTATAGATATTAAGGTAATAAAGAGTTTGAGTATTGATATGATATGTAAGGTTTATATGACTGTTAAACTAGATTTATAAGATAAAAAATTTAAAATCAAACGAAAACTTGTCATAATTAATGAGCTATTAATTATTAATAACATTTCAATACATTATTGTATTGCTTCGTACGTCGTTACAGATTAATATTTATTTATCCAATTAAAATTAACGTTTAAATTATTTAAATCACATTCTATATACACAATTGAATTATTATTATTATTTGAATTTTGATTGAATGAAATTATTCAATGATTTATTTTATAAATGTAATATATAGTTATTTCGTAATAGATATTCGTTTCTTAAATATATTTGTTTAATATATCTTTGAAAAGATGCAAAGGACAAATTATATATTAAAAAAAAATTCAATTACAACTACGAATTTTGCATTCTCTTACCATTTAACACACGAGAAAGACGACAATTCAAGTATAATAAGATAATAAAATAAAATTTAAATATTTTTTTTATCATTTAGTACATTGTAAATACTGTACACTTTAATTATGAAAAATAAAAAGAATACGAACAAACTTTTAATTTAATAGTTCAATTATATTTTAAGCAAGTCAAAAATATAATATTTTTAGATGAAACGAAGTAAATCGAATACTTTTTCTAGATTTGCCATGTAATGATAAATACATATATATATATATATATATATATATATATATATATATTGCAACTGTATGAATTTCTATTGTAAATTCATAATACTTTTCACGATTTGTAAATTCAAGATAAAGCTTTCAGATTCAAAGTATTTCTTCAAATACATAAATATGCAAATGAGAATTCGGTCATAAATTCTTCTTAATCTAGATATGGTCGACCAGTGCTGGTAGCTACCAGTCATTTAAACATAAATTTAAAGTAAGTTTTACGATAAATCTGTTTGAGGTAAAGTACGATAAACATTTTAAATAAAATATACAACTAATGTTTTCTTTGCAAATTGCCAAGACGGCTACTTGATAATGCGCCACTTGGAATTTATCGCTGAAAAGAAAAGTGTTTAAAAACTTGTATTTAATTGTCTTTCTGGATGAGATATGCTTGAAGAAGCCCTTAGGCATTGCACACGAATAATGATTTTCATGTTACTGTAATATATTAACTCGTCCAATAAGCTTAATGCACTATGACTTGAAATGCAATGATATTGCAAAATAATATTATAAAAGAATTTAGAATACCGATTGAATGAAAAACTTAATACTTCTTGAATGTAAATTAATATTCATATATATATATATATATATATATATATAATATGTATGAGAAATTAATTCATCAGAATTTACTTCAATGCCAAATTTAAATGGTAAGTTAACCATTTGTGTAAATAGTACATTTTTAAGGTAAAGAAATTGTTTTGATTGAACCGAGAAATTTTTCTGAATAATTGCCTAAATTAGAATAAAATCAATTATATGCTGCTAACATGAACTAATTTAATTGAAGAATTTTATCGTGAAACTATTGTAAGCATATAACATTACAAAAGCTAATGAATTCACATGCAAAGTTAAATAAGTTTATTAGAAGTGAGAATTCTTCACATTTATGAACTTGTAACGAACATTTAAGAATAATAAAGGAAGATTAAATATTAAAAGGATGTAATAAAGTAATTATATTTATAATTTTTCTTCTCCGCATAAAATATAACACAAAATATAACGATTCTAAATTTAATTATATTTTTTACATTATCACAATTTTGAATAACCTCTAGTTGAAATTTCTCTCGAAAATTATATATTAGATTAAAAGAAAATCGCAGGTTTTTAAAGACATGTATATATTTACATATTTTTTTAACAATATATATATATATACATTATAAGATAGATATAAATTATATATATATATATATAGATAGATATTATAATTTAATGAATAATTAAAGGAGAAAAAAAAATTATAGATATGTAGTTAATCGACTGAATTAAATTACAAAAAACTGATAGTTCTATAAATAAAAATCTATTTTTACCAAACAAAATATCTTCAATATACTTCACTATTGATTCTAATAATTCGTAAAAGTTTTTATAATATAATTGAGCATGCACTTGCGTCACCAATAATCATAAAATCACATTAACCATTACCTTTACATATTTTTCAGTCGGATACAAGTAATATATTTTTGGTTGTTTAATTGAAAGTTTAAATTAAATATAAACGACGTAACGGTGACTATAATGTACTTAAAATGTTTAATGTATTTTCACTCTGTAATACATTAGCTGTTAACTCATTAGTAAATTAAATTAAAACCATTTCACATTTAAATAAAAACGTTAAACATAATTATATATATAATTATAAAGACATTAATATAAAAATGAAGATATTAATAGTGATTTGGTTGCTATAAGCAAATTAACATTACAATATGGTATTTAATAGTTTATTTCCATAAGAGGAACTAGAGCTAAGAAATCTTTCAAATTATTATTTACCTCTAATACATACTTATGAATAATATTTTCTGAACTAAATTTTCTACTTGTCTTTCTAAATTTTTACGACCTGAAATTATATAAGCCCGTAAGTTAGTGATTTTCTTAACAATCTCACTATACAAAGTGCCCGTTGCGTTTATAACGGGAGACGTTGCCGTCCTCCCATCTCCCATTGCCCTCGATAATTGTTGGCGTCGTTGTTGAAGTTGGTTTGCGCTTGTGATGGACTGTGTTGTAAGGTGGAAATAAAGGAAGAGAAAAGTCGAGATGGGACTATGGAAGGAGAATGCGTTTGAGTTAACAGCTGCCACACAGCAAGTGGAAGGCAAAGGAATAAAACAATTTACTCGGATAAGCAGATTGGAATGTTCAAAGATGTAGTTTTGAGTTGGTCGGATGCCTCGTGGATTACGGAAAAGAGTCGAGTCAGAATTATATATTGGAGTGATATCAAGCGATAGTTAATTGGAGATGTAAGGATAGCTGGCTAAAGAGGAGAAAAGAAAGTGTGGATACAGTTATTGTAAGCTGAATGGCACAGGTAAATGGGAGGGGGGGAAAGGAAATAAGTCGAATGGTTTTTGATTAGGACTAGTGAAGTTAAAGAATGAAATCAGTGATTTCTACTTCGGTTTCCTTGACAATTGTGAGTACTTATATACATGTTGAGAGAGAGAGAGTGTGTGCGTGTGCGTGTGCGTGTGCGTGTGTGTGTGTGTGATTTTTATTTGTGTGAAATTTATTATTGAATAGGAACATGAGAATGGAAAAATAGGAGTATCGAGCTTTGAGTTTAAATGTAAAAAAGTGACGATATCCTCGACAATTACTGACCTTTTTGTCTGATTTTCCTGCAGAGTGTGGGCTCGAGATTACCGAGGTGCTCCAAACGCGGCTGAAAACTGCAGTTAACTGTCCCAAGGCTATAAGGGTCGAAAGGATCACCGCATCTGGGATCGTATTCACTATTGCATTGATAACATATCACGGCAGCCCCTAAAACAAATAAAGTCGCCTAATATAAGTCAATTGGATGAATGTATGGGTGCTGCTTTACGTGAATAGGGGAAGAAAAATTCGCCTTTGAAATTCGAAACAAACGAGCAACTTTTAAGCTGACTATTTTTCTGAAATTTGCATCTTGTTAAATCGGCTCTTAAGTACCATAAACACTTTAAAATATCGACCTGCTGTAATGTAATTATATAAAACAAAAAAAACAAAAAAAAGAAAAACGATAATACAAACAACGATTAAACATATTATCGAATTAACGAATGAAAAAACTTGGAGAATGGATTACGGCTTTAAATTTTTCTTAAAAATAAAATCTTAATACAGCTTTCATACACGACTCATTTAATAGAATTTTAAACATTTGTTTTAACGAAGTTTGTGTGCCTTTCAAATGCAAATGTAGTCCAAACATTTGTATTATGTGGCACTGCCCACTTTATTATTACAATCATACTGATAATTAAATCTATAGAATTATAAAGATCTATAATTTAGTAATGTGCATAATTTACATTTTTCAATTAAGTATACAAACTAAGGCATACGATTCGTTTATTTTTAATGCTATTGTTATATTATGAGGGGAGATGACGTCATCAAAGCAAAGTAAATCGAAGGCAACTCGTAAGGTCGGGTAAATGTTGCAGTCGGATCATAAACCTACGTCGGATGTTCAACTGCAAAAGAAAGTCGAGAAAGCTTTTGGTATGAAATTGCAGTTGATGAAGAGGTGGGGGCGTCGTCATAAGAATCGTGAGGCGTAGCGTCGCCAAAAATAGATGGGCGCTAAGCGTGAAATGGAGTCGGACGTGGAAGGGGCGCAACGGAAATATCACCGGGCGTTCCTTAAGAATAGGAGCAAAAGGATATTCGCTAAGGATCGACAAGGGCCACGTGATAAGCGATGTCTCGGCCTCGTCTCGGCGACTAACTGGGTCAGCGGGTATATCACCCACTGACGTAACCAGCCGCTCACGCGTACTTATCGATCCACCCGATATACATCCTTCCACCATGAATTCTACCTCCACACACAAAAGAAGCCCCTATCGTCTTTTTGCGCGAAATAGACTTTGACAGCCGGCCACTGACACCCCATCCTCCCCCGCGCACCTCTCCCCAACTCACCGACTCCCCGACTCCCTCGGCCTCTCGCTCTCTCACTCTCGCTGTGTGTGTGTGTGTGGTTTCGCGTGGTGGAAGGCTTCGTGCGCGAGATGTATTTTGAAAAGCAAGTGGCTTGCGAGTACTAACTTATCGATCGCTTCGATTGACAAATATTGCTAAGGGCCGAGTTCTTAGGCGAAAACTTCGTTATTAAGCTACCACGTTGATTTAGGCATATAATCAATTTTGTTGGCAATTACCCAAGTGACGATTTTATTATACCATGTAAGCTAGGAGCGAAGAATTCGTGCTTTTCAATATAATTATAATGGCCCTGATCGGAAATTTCTGCACTTACTCGAGTATAAATATCTTTAATAAACTTTCAAAGATATTTACTAATTTTAATAGTCATTACTTTAAGCAAATAATTATAAAATTAATTAGTCAATCTAATGTATTAGTAAAAATAAGGATATATGTATATATATATATATTATCTACGGATTGCTATTCTAATGTGCTTTCTATTCAATTACTAATTAATTTGCTTGAAATTTTCACTTATATATACAGTTTATCGAGCGTTATAGAAATTTCGAAATTAAAATCAATAATGAAATATTTTTTCATTTTATAATAATAATGTCAATGTATAATAACTATTTATAATAATAATATAATAATGTCTTTCATCCAGAAGTATATTACACTTTCTATCGAGCTCTATTGCACGTCCATTATAGTACGTATTCTCACCCTTATCGAAAATTGTTCCTTATCTTTTTAAATCATAATTATCAAAGTTTAATTAGATCGAGCCTTTTATCTACGTCTATTTTGAGTTATGCCGGCTTACTAGTCCCACATAATTATCGAAATTATCCGTGCCGCTCGATATCATCAGGACTCTCCGAGACGCAGCCACGGTATAGACGAAGTCAAGGCTAACATTGCTCGGAAGGCTTCGGTGGGGGCGCGGTGGTGTTTGGAGGGGGGTGGGGGTGGGGGGGAGAGGTGTATTATAAAGTCCTCTGACCTTGGCGAGTCCTTAGTAACCCGTCGGCGCGTCGCAGCGGCGCTTCGGTCTGGGTGTACGCCGATATTTCTACTGCGTCGACGAAAACAGAATTGTGTCACTCGTATTTCAATTTCTACATATTTTTCCAGGCTGGAGAGTAATGACCTTAGAATTTGATCTTATTATGGATAATACTAATGAATCATCGCTTGGTTAAGATTATTTGTTTAGGGTTTGCCTAGGCCGAGGTCACGACTTGAAATTAGTGGTAAAGTGACAGGATTCTTAAATTTCATAGTCAAAGTGATGAAATTTAATACTTTTAATGCAATTACCAATTTTAAAATTATACGTAACAAATAATTTTCAGTGGCTTAAGATGTAATTTTCCGTACACGTTTGATTTATTAAAGAATTCAAAATAAATATCTTACGAGAGGCGAGAATTTCAGATTCATAGGTCAATTTATATGTTCATCAAGAAACTTTACAAACTCTACATTAAATTCTAATCTACTGTAGGTAATTTTAGTTTCAATAATACAACGGATAGGGAATCATCATAAAAGCTCATTTGAAAATACTTTTTTAATTCATTTAACGATCTCTTCTATTTATTACATAAATATTTTACATATATTACGTAACTATTTTTATAATTTGCTTAGAAAAATATGTGGTCGTTTTAATAGGAATTTTATATAAAAAAAATCATAATACTTTAATATCAAGATTTTTAATTTAAAGAAATATCATTAATTATAATTTTAATATGACAAATTTATTATTTTTTAAAAATAGTAATAAAAATACCAAATGGATTCATCTAAAATGTGCGAATAAATTCATAAATATGAAATGAAGTTGACTTTTATACCAAATAAATAGAAAATATGCCGAATACTCGAAAAAAAACATTCGACTTTGAACGATTACGACAAAAGAAATTTTTTTCAACAAACATTATTTAATAGAACTATTATCATTTGTCATTCATTGCATCATTTTATTGAATTTTCTATCTTAATTGTTTATTATTGCTTGTTATGGTTTTTATCTTAATTGAATTTTAACTTAATTGAATCAGTAGTTTGTGATGCTATATTATATGATGCATCAAATTATTAAATTCTTTGTCAATTCAATATAAATTTGTTTTTAAAATATTATAAATAAGAAGTAATTTCATATATAATACAGAACAATTAAAAACTCAAAGTACTTAACTTAGGGAAACCTAATTTTAAATAATTATACGTAATAAACTTGAATAATATTGATTAATATTTCTAACAATATATTAATTATATAATTTAAAGTTTTATAATTATTATTATAATTATAAATATTTTGTCCTTATATTAATTATTAAATTGAATCTCTAATATATTAATCGAAATATTAGTAAATGTATGTATATATATATACTTATTTATTTATTATAAAAAAAATTAATTAACTAATAGATAATTGATTTAGCTAATATAAACTTGACATTAGGATATAATATGTTTAACAATAATTTTACAAAAAGAAATACAAAAATGAAAATACAATAATTTATTATTATATATAAATATATAAATATAATTAATGTCACTATTAAATTCTTCAACTTAAATTATATTAATCTTGGTATAATAATTAGAAACTTATCATTTAATTATATTTATATTTTTTAAAGGAAAAAAAACATTACGTATTCATGTTATTGCTAATTTATTTCTAATATGATATATCATAATTGAATAAAATTCTACTTTTATAAGTAAACTTACATAAATAAATAATCGATTTAATATTAAATATTAGTAAATATCGACATTAATAGAACAAAAGGGAAATATTAATGATCAGATAGATTTTTAAACGCTTTAGAAACTCTATTCATAAATTAGCATAAATATTTATTAACATGCCTCCTAATTTATAATAATAAGTTTTCTTTAGCCGTTAAAGTTTTAATTAGTTATATGAAAATTATTACTTTATCATCCATCAGTACGAAGTTTGATTGATAAAACTTATGATATTATACTAATAAAATATAATACCATTAATGCATTTATAAAATCGTGGTAATGAACAATTTCTTAATTAAATATTACCTAAAAAGTATAAACTTATTATAATTTTAAATCAACTGCTATTTCATATTTCCCTTTTGAATATTCTAGTCGTTCTGATCACTTATATAACAGTTTTCTTATATTCTTATAATAGTTCTATAATTTTTAATCCACAACGATATATTTTGGATAAAAGAATTTTAAAAGTCATCTCCCCGGTCAATGTTTTTGATCTAACTGGCTTAAATACTTGAACTATTTATTTACTTCAAGGCCAACACTGCATCACTCAAATGTTCAAATTTAAACTAAGAAAATCTTGATTTCTGATTACTTGAAAAGATTAACGACTCACCCTCACAACTTTTTCACCTTTTAAGGTAATACGAAAAATTACTTCCCCAAGATGCGAATTTAAATAATTTATACAAATGATATTTATTTAGTCTTCTGGAGGTGAAAATTTAATAATAATCTTTAATAACATTAATACAAGTGAATATTATTCAATATATATATATATATATATTTGTTTCACTTGCTTTCGCGAATAATCGTTAATATTTAACACACACGTATGGCTTTTATGGCTTTTGCTTATATAATAATTTATCCCCATGTCTTATTTTAATATTAACACACTAATTAAGTGTAAAGGAAATTTTTCTTTTAAATAATATAATATAAAGTTTGAATGAGATAATAATGGTGAAAAACTAAAGATACCTTATAATTTCTGTGTGAAATCAATTTGAAAATGTGATTAAACGTGCCACTTTGAGTATTCAACAGAAGAGTCGCATTAGCGACCGGAAAAGGTGTGGTGCGCTTTGTTTATTTGTTATGTTTGGCAAAGCGAAATATAATAAAAAGTGATAAAGTGAATTATTCACTAATGAGGCATTACGTGCCGCATAATCTAGTAGTTGTGAGTACACTTCAAGGTGAATTCTTATGTATACCCAGCACGAATACTTGTAAAAAATGGATTTCTTCCCATTATTATTATTATTGTTGTTGTTGCGTTTAAAGTGTGTTTATTTAATTATAAAAAATAGTGCATAATAGAAAAATTTTACATCCTCTTTAAAAATAAAAGGAAAATTAGAGAACTAAATATCCAAGAGATCGGTAAATTTCCTAAAAAATCATTGTTTTTTTCGCTCTAACTGTAAATTCACATTCAAAGTCAATATTCAAAGAGTTTTCATTCTTATTTAGTAAATTATAATTATAATTATTTCCTAGAATAAGTGGAAAAAATTGTTATATTTCAAATTGATTTTTCACGCAAAATTGATTGTATTTTAATAAAACATAAATTCAAACAAGTAAATTGACATAATACTTGTGATAATTAAGTCTCCAATATACTATATAATATAATGATAAAATATATTGTTAATTATTAATTACCAATTATCGACATTTTTAAAAAATCAAGATTTTTTTAACGAGTGTGGCAGCAATAAAAAATATTAATAGCTCTATAAATTGTTGGATTTAAAAAATTTTAAAAACAAAGACTGACGATAAATCTCCACTATGCAATTAAGGTTCAATAGTGCAATTATAGTATTTTAATATTATTTTGACATACAAAATCTTTTCAACGCCAAAACAAAGCTCTTATTATTATTATGTTTAATGAATCCATTTAAATAATTTCCCTTTCTGAATATTCTTTTTACAATTGTACTCGTGTCAGTAATTGGTTTCGTAAAATACGATTGTATAAAATAAGTTATATTTATATATGGATTTTCTTATTTTTGAAACTGTGAGGTTATTATAGCAAATTGTCAATAGATATTTTATGACATATTATCCATGTGATATGCACAAGTTGGTAACCGTTAGAAAACAAATTGTCCAATAATCTTGCCATTGGGCAATACTTTAATTATTATTTACAATCATTAAATCTCGAGTCGAAGAATATAATTATTAATTAATATTTCGTAACTGAAGCGATGCCAACGGGCCGAAAAGGGAAATACATTAGCCAAATTAAGTCAAATAAGTAGTTTAAAGTGCTTTAAAAATGTACGGTATTTCTATATTTTTTCAAAAATACTTTTAATACCTCGTGGAATAGAAGGAATGCAATAAAAAGAATTTCAATATTTCAAAGTGTTGTCATGGCCTTTCCTCCTACGAAACGTACGAAATTCAATTTTTAAAAATACCTCTCAATATTTATTTCTATTTTATGTATGGGACCATAATATTAACGCACTTTTATCTTTCAAAGGTGAAAGAAGAAATTGTTTACTTATAGCCGTACACGTGTATATAAATATGATAAGTAGCGCGCAATTTGTGAGTACACAAGGAATATTCTAGTTGTGAATTTGAAATGCTGACACGAGACACATTATCTCATAGTATATAGCTTCCTCAAGAATTTTAAAAGTGCACTTACAAGTACAATATAACACGAGGACAACAGATAGACAAATAATTTATCATATTTGAGTATACTCTACCTAGACGCTGCTCCATTAAAATTCAACGAGAAATGAATATAAAAAGATGTAGTACACCTCTAAAAGGGTCTCTTAACTCACATCTTTATCCTATCAATGTAACAATATAAGAAGAAACTTGTGGAGGCCGAGAAGATTCACGAGTGACTGCCTCTCAAGAGGCCCGTCCGCATCCACTTTAATGCAACACAATGTTCCTTCATTCCCTATCAATGATTATGCATATTGTGCTTTGTTTACTCTTAACTTGTGCCAATAATTATCGATTTAATGCCATTTCAATTTTACAATTGTTTAAAGCAAAAAAAAATATGACCACTTAAAATACAACAAAACAACAATTAAGCTGAGAGTCAAATTCAACAACTGTATAAAAATAAATTGCATTATATTATTATTATTGTTATTGTTATTGTTATCAGCGATGAAATTAAATTAGGTCCATGCTCAATAATAATACATTAAATGATTTAAAGTACGCATGTACATGAGCATGCACATCTTCTTAATTGGCTGGCCATTCTTTTCATAAGTGTTTTATTTATTTTTTCTTTCTTTCTTTCTTTAAAAGAATCAAATGTGTGCTATTTGTGACATATAATAATTCATATAATGTAGCACATTTAATTTCGCAAGTAAATTTTAATTTTTGCAATTATCAAACGCATATTTATTAAAATCTTTTTATTTCCGATAAAAGAAAAAACGCGAATTTCAGAAGATATAATTTATTTATAAAGTTTTCGATTAACTTGCCTTTAGTGCTCTATTCGCACTATTCACAAACTTAATTAACAAATTCATATATACATATATATATATATATATATAATCAAATTTTAGTTATTTCTAAAGTATTTCTAGTATGTCTGTATTAAATAGCTTGGAAATACCGAGAATGTGATCGAGTTGTTGTGGTAATAGGCGAAAAACTCAAATATTATTCGATAACCAAAGTGTCACTCCATAGCCGAGCATGTTCACGCGCATATTCACGTTGCCTCTTTCAAAGAGCATTTCAATTACCAAGAGTACATTAGTGAGGCCGAGTCGCGTAGAAATTCATTTTTCCGTCTGGCATTGCATCTGTAATGCTGATTTTAGCATCTTCCAGGCGCTGTAATGTGCACGTCAACGTGGGCACGTTCGAACGTAATGCGACTCGCAAAAAAAATAAAATAATAGTAAAAATGAATAGTATAAGATGGGGAAAAAAGAGGCGAGGGTGAGCTGTCATTACGAGGAAGAGACGAGTACGAAGAATAAGATGACTTTGTATAGGAAAGGAGCAAAATCCTCGAAGAAAGTCACTTCTGTCAGAAAATAATTTCAAAAAATAATGTAATCATAGCTAATCGAAGTATTGTGATATAATACGTGTTGCAGGTATAATTTCTTTTTATTATCTAAATAATTAAATTTGAATACAATTTGGAAATAAAATATTTTTACAAAAAGAATGAAAGAATAACAATCTTGGTAGGTGAAATGTTTTAAAGATATTTTAATGTATTACGATAGCACGAATAATTATTAATGGATAAAAATTATTTTTCAGTTTTTATTAAGACATCGCTTTTTGTTCTTGTTCGATATTCCGTTAAACTCTCGATCCTCCCTCCATCCCACCTCATTGTTTGAACATTTTTTAAAATATATTTTATATTTATGATCGGCAAATGTGGCCTAAGAGCCAACGAATATACCTAGGAAATACATTTTTGAACGACCCTGTTCACTTGATCGAACTGCACCTCGAAAGTTCGGCGACGAGCAGTGCGACCATCGCATGTCTTGCAATACGAGCCCAATAAAATTAACGGACAATATTTTCTATGAACCCACCGCGTAATTGCCATACCTCGTGCCCTTTTCACGACCAACCCATAGATACTTTAAAAGTCCAACATCGCTGTAATTACCAACAATAAATACGGCACTTGAAAGTGCAGTCACCACTTAGTCACCACACAAGCGTACTCACCCCCTGATCACCGAAACTTCCCACTCCTGGGTGAAGAGGTGGGGGGGCGTTAATTAATCAAATCAGAGTGCACAAATCTCCGAAATCTCAGAATAAAGTATCAGTCTCATTAGATCAGTCCAAGTAGTAATAGAAAGCAGTGATCAG
>JAPYYT010003341.1:0-22972 GCA_030522565.1 Ceratosolen corneri | reverse complement strand
GGGGGGGGGAAGTACGAGAATTCAATAAGGTGCTAAATCCTTGGTAATGAGGGCTCGTCCTTTTATAAAGCCGTAAGCATATATGTATTTTAATCAGTAGTTTGACGAGACTTTTGCAGATGCTTTTGTATGGATGAACGATATTCAGCGCGCACATAGCTCAGATGTAAAGGGCACAAGTTTTGAGATATGAGCTATCTTCCGCAATAAAAACTTCTATTTACTTCGGAACAAAATAACAACTGAACTTCGCTGTGTGCAGACACATTCTTCTTATAAAGATTCTGTTGGATACTGCCTTGAGACAAGTATATAGAGGTTCGCATTTCAGAGGCAAAGTATAACTGTATTTTTATTTCGCATCATAAATCTGTAAATTAAATGCTGTACAGGAAAAGTAACATTAGGGCAAGTTTAGCAAGTATTGATATTATGGGCATAGAGCTTCTTAAGAATGTTTTCCCAAATGTTTATAGCCCCTATGGATTACCAAGGTCGTCAAAAATTTACTATTTTCCAGCCCCGGCCACTTATTGTTTAAAGAGCGCGAAATACTTGCACGTAAATTGCAATAAAGCACAGTCCATTAAAGGCGTGCGTTCAGTTGGGCGAGAGGAGGCGATAAATGCTATAATAACAATACTTATCCGAGGCGCAAATGTCCCAGTAATACGCCCAAGGATTTCCAAATGGCGTCTGCCTGGGTGTAACCGCGAGGGAAGCTCAAGGTGTAAGGCGATACGCTCGTAGCCTGGAAAAGCGCAAAAGCCATGGAGCAGCGAAGCCTGATACCAAAAGACACAAGCAGCGTATTTATCTTTAAACGTGACTATAGTGCGCGTCACACGTCGACCCTCGCAATTACATGCTACCCGACAACCGCATGCACGACAGGAGATAGGAATCACGGGAGAGGCAAGCCGAGACTGACACCACGGGGGATTTCACCGATGCAGAGCGATCCCGACGCAGATGTTACCTCGAGACTCCTGTCGATGCCGCTCACCTCCGAATCTGAATAAAATCCGTTAGGCGAAGGACAACTATGATGACGCCAAGGGGGCGGACGGGCCTGTCCAGAAGTGACAGGTCATTTTCCGGCAGACGGCGCTAAAGCCGCTTTATCTCGCCCCAGCCAGTTTATCTTATTCCACTGCTGCTCACCCTTTTCTCCGCGAGGACGAATGTATCCACGTTAAGGAACGAGGAGGGCCATTGGCAAGGAAGGTGACGAGGCGAATTGAGTGGCGGCTGCGCGGGCGTGCGGGAGCCGGCGGCGGAGGAGGGAACGGGGATGTTCCCTCCGGGCGATCGGGGCTCGCGTCGATATTACCATGATTCGAATGCGCACAATATAACGCGGCTCAGCCTATACGTATCGAGCCATACCTAATTTCGTTTTATTCTCGTGCTATTTATTCTCCTTTCTGAGGCAGAGTTCTCTGTTATGCATACCGAGCGATATTCTCCTTTCATTTGGACCGGCTCGAGCTTTACATTTACGTACGCAAGAGTGTCAGCCAATTTTTCAAAAATCTCATTTGCTTGCTTTTATTAAGTTAATGATATTGTGGTAGTCCCATTGGTATTAGCCCATCGGATTAGAATAACTTTTAATTGCGCAGGGTTGCCGTGGTCTCGCGCCCGGCTGACATTCGCCACTTATTGCAAATGGCTACAAAAGGACACATGATTATGCAAAAGAACATCCATTTGTTTCTGATAAAGTCTGTGTGTCGTTTTAATAGTCGAGACAATTTCTTCCTCTCTTTTGTTCTTTTGGCAAATAAAGCAAAAAATCTTGAATATGAGAAATTAGTGTAGAATATTTACACGACAAACAAACAATCTTCTTGTTCAATTTTGCATTCTCCCGTCGTTATTTTGCATTATTCTTCAAAGCACGAAAGTAGCGACTTTTTTAGTGTAATAAAAATTCCGAACAAACCTTATTAAATAAAATTCGTTTGAAAAAATACTAGCCCATTCTTTACATTGGTACTTTATTGAGTAGAAAACTCGAAGGCCAAATATGTGTATTGACAGATGCTACGTCAATTGGTTTCACAGGCTACATCGATTCTTTCACCTTAGAAAATATTGCATTAACATCTTTCAAAGCACAATAATGTTTTTCCCCGCCTTTATTGTAAATTTCTCTCTCTCTCTCTCTCTCTCTCTCTCTCTGCGTCGTAAGTATGACTTGTGAAAGTCTTAGGATGGAAATTTCATCTTCCAAGTTTTGACTGTCGATGAAATGGGGAGTACAGAAAAGTAAATTTTATATAATTACACGAACATCGTAAGAGTCAAGCAAACCTTCAACTTTCGCTTAATTAGCTGATAGAGCTAACCAGCTTCCAATATATATTATCATTGCATCATATTACATCACAATTATTTTTATAAAAGGTAAGCGAATTTTTAACGAATGGAATTTAATTCATTTTATTATATACATTTTACGATCTTTGTAACTACTGTTATATTAATTATCATGTTTATTACAATGTAGATGCTGATTTGAAATATTGATTCGGAGAGGAAGAGAAGTATCATTACTAACAGTGATAAGTAAGTGCTGCTCAGCAATATATTATTATACGCGTAACAATTATAAATATTAAATTGGCAGATGACAGTATACATGATTTTTAAATGGCATTATTGAAACCAGTGTTAACAGCATTCACGCGTACTCTAATAAACAGTTTCTAGAATATAGATTTAGCAAACAACTAAATACTCTGAAAATATGATATAAATGTACACATCGACTTACATTTATATCATATTTTCAGAGTATTTAGTTGTATGCTTAATCTGTATTCGAGGAACTGATGATTATATTAGAATCCGTTGATAATGAATATATTAATTAGTGCTCTAAGATATAAATGTATTTGAATCTTAACACAAAAAATTCATTTAAAAAATACATAAATAATATGTAGATTAATAATTAATCCAGTCAATGTTTCAATATTTTTAAATTATTTTTTATAATCTTTTAATTTCAAACATCAATATAATAACATTTTATCAATAATATATTTTATATTATAATTATCATATTTCTAATCAGGCTCCCAAAAACAATGTACCCTAAGCTCATTGATATGTAGGTTACATTTTATTGAAATTGTAATTCGGTAAATAAATTTCATTTGAATAAGTATATTATAAATATCTTTCATCAGTGACTGCTGGCAATGAAAACATTTTCTGTTACATTTCGGTAAATTCCATTATTATGGATAAATTATTGAAAAATTGATAAAGCATAGATTTGCATATAGAATGTAATCATTATTTTTAAAATGTAGATAATGTATATTTTACTATGTCATAAATGTACTTAAAAGAATATGCATTAATATTTCCAAAGTATTTATAAGTATGCTAACAAAAATATTTATAGAATGATCATATTAAAAAGACATTGAAGTAAATATTAAAAAGTATTTTTATATTATCGTATTATCGTATCGTAAATTGATTATCGTATATAAATAACCAATAACTTATTCGAAAGGATTATCAATGTTTTGATAAAATGTAATCTAGTATGGTTTTTAATATTATGGTAAGTGAAAATTTTATGCCACAATAAACATGTATTAAAATAAATTTATAACTCTATTTAGCGAATTGGTTTATATTACTAATTGTCGAAACCCAAATGATTTATAATAAATAAATATATATACATATGTATTAATGATCCTGAGAAAAGAACACTTTCGAAAATTAGTATTAATTTCATTTTGAGAAACAGATGTAAAAATAATTCTTATAGTTTCTTTCCAAATTAATTAACATGATTCATATACTTTTAATCTTAATAATAAATTATTAAATGCTTAGGTATCAATGAATAAATATTAATAAATTTTATAAGAAAGTTGATTGTCTTTCATGTTTCCCGTGGGTTTTAACTGCATTAAAAATCATTATGTATCAAAGCTTCACCAAGGACAATAATCGATAAACAAGATAAAACAGAATGGATGAGAAAGAAAAATTTAGCATAGAGAGAACGTAGAGCATTGCTATAAGATGAAAAGAATGTGTAAGGAAAATTAATTGGGGCAGTGATTTTAATATAAAGAAGACATCGGGTATTTGACTTTAAAGTTAAATGACGTATCATATAGCATAATTTATTCACAATATTTCACTCCGATTATTCAACGTCTAAATCTTTATTGAAATTATTCACAATTAACTGACAATAAATTTCTTCTGCACAATCTTTTAGTCTTCCTGAGGTCGATTTACAGAACGATTCTTCGGGACCACGGGATATGAAGGAGGTCCAAAAAAGTGTATTTTTTCAAGGAATAACGACCGCGGATTATATATTTATTCGAATTTTCGATTACGACACTTTTCACCAACTAAAATTGAGGTCATCAATTTTCTCTAAACTAAAAGAATTAAAATCATCCGAGCTTAGCTTTTTGCCTGCTATTTGCTAAGCAAAAGCAAAGTCGGGAGATGGGTTCGTCAAAGGAAGACGGAATAAAGATGAAAAAGCGCTTTGTTCTTCGGTCACGTTTTGCCTGATGTGCGCAAGCCATTGAGGAACATCGTTTCGCGGCGCCTTCTTCACCCGAAAGCATTTCTTCGAAATACCAGGCAGACTCACCCCCACCTACCAAACCACCCCTTTTACCCATCCGACTGACGGCTGATTGTTTCACGAGTGCTTCTGAAGCATCTTTTAATTTATTTTCGCGCCCGCTCAAATATTTTGTAGTGTATCTCTTTTTTTTTTGGACTCCCGCTTTTGCAAAATTTAATAAGTTAACTGCAATTTAATAAGTTAGTTAATATAGGTGCTGCGATCAAAGTGAGTTGTAATACGCACCCTATATTGTGCGCCTGTGTAAGAAAATTTTATTATAATATATAAAATGCTTTAATATAATTATACGTACAATGCATGGTTCACAATTGCAATTAATTATAAAGTATGGGAGAAAAGGTAAAATCCAAATTATATGCGAACGATATTATTAGTAAATCACCAATAACCGATTTAATTTAAAATTAAAGTTTCTGGATTATTTTGCCATTATTATCGTGAGCAACGGTAGGTAATCCTTGTGAAATATCACGAAAGGCCCGTTTTACAGTTTAAAATAGAGTTATTATTTTCATTGAATATCATTGACGTTTCCTAGTTGCTTTTGATTCAGAATTTTTTCAAATAGATTGCACGAGTTCCATGTTTCACTTTTCATTTAGTAGTTATTTACTGTCCCGTTTCGCAATGTGATTTCATTCGTTACTTCTTAACGTAATTATTACCAGAAACAATATCTACGTCGATCGTTTTCAATTGAATTGACAATATCATTTTTATGAGATCGACTATATATTATAGCAAACTTGCAAAAGCACATTTAACTTTTATATAAATTTTTACAAATACTTCTATATATATTATATATTTAGATAATTTTATTATTATTTTGTAGCAATGACAGTGGAATTGAAATTAATAAACTTCTCATCGTAATAATTTATTTAATCAATAAATCAAGCAGCCTGACGCTTTACTATTTAAAGTCCTTAAATCAGTTAGTTCAGGAATGTAGTGAAAAGTAGACAGTCTTTTTAAACAAATTAATAACGCCACATATTGACTATCGATTCACTTTCATATTAGACCATATTAACAATATCTCTTCGTATTTTTTATTCTACAGTGTATTGTAAAAACAGCCCAAATTATAAGTCCCACCCCCATCTTCATATTCCAGATCGCTTTAGAATTGCTCCCAACTGCAATAGACGAACGACACTGTTACTCTTACAAACTCTTACTCTCACAAACACAAATTTTAAGATACTTGAAATATGTCGCGGCAAGCTACCCAGCCCACTAAGAAATTCAATGAATGGGCAGAGGCGTTAGACTGTCGAGAGTGCAAGTTTACATCGATACGCCCTTGCTCCTGGTGAGTGCACTTAGCAAAATCGCACACGTCCAATCAGCTTAGGAGTTGGAAGCAACCACGGACTTAGTGATCAGCGCTTACCTCGCTTTTCCAACTCACACTTCCAACGATCATTTCATTCAATGTGCCTGCCATTCCAATACTCGTGCCATCTTTCGGTAACAGTGCTCCTTTCAACTTTGTTTCCAATTTTCATTTTGTTACAGAGATTAGGGTTACGTACATAATCGAGTTAATTGTCTCTACTGGTATACCTTAAAAATTTTTTTTTTGTAATAATATGAATTGACTTAACGGATTTGGTAAATGAAGACAGTAGACAACATAATAAGCATTATTAATTAAAAATTTCGTAAGCCTGTTCTGATTATTAAAATGCACATGTGAGTGTACTTGTTAAATAAATGTAATGTGACGTAGGTTTGTCAATTTTAGTATTTTCGTAAAGTATGTAAGATGAGGTTTCACTGCTATATATATTGAAGAGACAATCATCCACATCAATCAGCGGCAAAAATTCTCATACAAACAATTGTGATAATAATCACTTAAACATGGGCAATTTTTCCTTACTGGCGTCCACATAATTTTGTTTATGCGAGCTCATATATATCACTTAAAAACACTCTCAGAACAGAAACTTTTTTCTTGGCTCTTATCCCCACCTAGACTTTGATAAATTGTAATTGCACTACGAGCCGCTACGCAACAACTAACTGAGAAAGAAGTAGTAAAAGAAGAAGGAAGAAACTTGATATTTCATTGTTAAGGCCGCACATCATTTTTTCACAGAAGAACGCCAGTACCTTAAAGTACGCATGCGAGCAAATAATGATGATAACGAAAGAGAGAACGTAAAAAAAAGTACGATGGTAAACGCGGGCGAAAGAAATAATAGTTAATCAAAAACAATTATGACGTGCAGATGATATAAGGAAGAATTTGTTTTTCCATTGAGCAAATTATTCTAGATAATATAATGGTACCTACATTTGTTATTCATGATATTTACTTTAGCAATATTTCTTCATTATCTATAATTCATTTATGAAGAATTTATTTACTTTAGCTATTACTTTAAGTAATTTACATTGTTTGCACAAAATTAAAAATAAATAGAAAAATATTATCGAATAGGATTTTTCAAATATAATAAAACTATAAAACTAACATAAGAATTACATTGCACACGTATATTCACACAAAATACATTGTTTTAAGTTCCACTTAAATCAATCCAATTTTTAAAAAACAATATTGAATCGGTAAACTTCAATAGAATTTGATATATGAAATAATATTTTCATTATCGAAGATTGTAATTAAAATTATATGATAATTGACTAAAAAAAATATATATATATATATATATACATGTGTACATAATGTTCCGTACAAAACTTTTCCACTTACATTTAGTTAAGAGTTGCGCAGACGTCAGGCCGTTCTATTCAAATATAATGCGATTTTAGAAGTTTAGATTTAAAATTTTTAAGTTTTTAACAACTTTTTAGATATACTTTATAGTTTGATTTTAAAAATATAAATTCTTTGTGAGTTACGAAAATGAAGAGTAGTTAATTGCAAAAAGATATTACAATTAATAAAAAATGAATATTGTGAATTGATTCAATCATTTAGATTACTAAATATTATTAATAATTTCATATTATTATATTTTGGGTTAACTTTTTAACAGATAAATTAACTAGCTTAATTTACTTAATTTTTGTTACCACATTTAGTACGTAAGTTATCTTTTTAATAATATGAATTCAATTAAATTTCAATTAACAAACAATATTGGTACAGTATCATATATTCCTATTTAAAAGATTAAGAACAGAACGATAAATTAGATAGTAAAGTACAGGTAAAATAGTAATTATCTCAAACGTATGGATAACAATTTTACTCTTATGGGAAGAGTGTATATAGTTCGAGAAAGAGAATATATTAAAAAAATATTATAGTATTACCAATTATAAGCCATTATTATTATATGCCAAAGTTTTGTACTATTTATATTTATGATTTTTATATCTATGATTATTTTCAACAATTATTAAGTTAATATCCAACTTTCTGAGGTAAAAACTAATTTATATTAATTGCATATAATACTATTAAGAAACAAATAGAACTTCTTAGTATTTTAAAAATACATTTTGTTTAAAATTAATGTTGTTTATAATTATATATTTTTCACTTAATTAATAATGCAAAATTATGCAAAATTATTGGTATATTATTATTATACACAAAAATTTGGTTTTATATTTCTTCTGTTGGTTTTAAATATAAAATATGTATAAAATATAAAAAATGTTGTTTCAATTTTTTTTTAATATTAATTTTCAATATTATTTTTCGACTATAACTATAAGATATGTATGGATAGCTTACTTTTTCTGTTTATTATTACAAAATGAATTTTCCAAATCGATTGTAAAATTTTTTAGCTTCAGTTGAAAGAATATTCACTACTGTTTATTTATTGTATAAAGATTTTAAAAAGCCGATTTTTACACGATCAAGTGCTATATTTTGGCACTTTTTCATTTTTTATCATTACATTACAAACGGACAGAAGCAGTACAACTGCTTCTAGTGAAATGTACTTAAATTTATAGCAAAAGAAGGTGTAAAGCAAAAGCATGCTATTTGTATTTGTGTGTGTGTGCCCAAGCGCGTTTGTATGTTTGTCAATTGCACAATAAGAGAAAAAACTATAATATTCATCATTGCATTGTTTCACGACTTAATTTTTGGGTACGTTAAAATAAATGATTCCTCGAGGTTTTTAATAAGTACAGTACTCCATGCACTTGATATGATACACGTGGGGCTTTCCTCATTTGAACGTGCTTCATCAGCCGGTGTCCGCTTGGAAATCTGAGGAGTGACAGAATTAAATCTTTCCACCCAACAACACTGCCGCCCCATCACACACACACACACAAGCACACACACACACACACACACACACACACACACACACACACACAGACACCTGTATTTATATATATAGATATACATATATCTCAAAACTTTTCAATTAGATAAGCTTATTAAAGTAGATGTACGTATTTTTCTTCACTTCTTATAACTTCTTACTAGTTTGGTCTATTTCCTTTCTTTTCTCCATATAGTCAATCCTTAATATTCATCACTTCTTACATTATAAACGAATTTACCTTTGTTTGGCACAATATTGCATATCTTGTGTCACAATCAACAGTAAAAACATATGCAATGCATGTACACTTGTTAAGTTAACTAGTGCGAGTAAAAAAAAAAGTAGTTAAAAAAGAGATGGAAATTGAGAGAAAACTAGTGTATCGGAAATTTAAGAGGTTTATTATAGACCTTTCTTGTGTTAAATATTGGACATTTATGGCTAACATAATGTAGCAAATGAAATGAGAATAACAAATATCATATATGTAATTGTCTTTAAGTTTTTACATTTTCTTTCATTATGAATTTAAATAACACACACACACACACACACAAATAATAGTTAAAAGTGCCAAATGAATTATTTGAATATTTATAACATAAATTATACTTATAACATAAATACATATAATATATAACATAAATTATACTTATAACATAAATACATATAATATATAACATAAATTATACATATAACATAAATTATAATTATCAGCAAATATCGTTTATAAAATGTAATTTATATTTATTAATGAGAGTGATTGTTCGGAAGTTGGGAAAAGAAGGGCTGAGCATTGATATTGAGCTTAAGTCTGACTTATTCTTCTTTCCCAGTGGACACTTTTTCACGAAACTCGATTTTTTGACGTGAAGTGATAGGCTCGTTGAGCATAGTGTACTTTCTCATGACTGTGGTTGAGCAAGAAGGAGGTTAGAAAAATGAGAGGACACTATCTTGTCTACTCTGCGAAAGAATCATTTGAGTAGAAAAGTAAAAAGTATTCTTTGTCTATAAATCTCCGTTTTATTTCTTCGCTATTTTAACATTAAATTTCGAAAAATAAAAATCATAAATAAAACAAGATGCAGCAACTGATTATTCTTATAATTAGAATACATTGTTAAAATAAATTTTAATTACACGGAGATAAATATGTATTTTTACAACTGAATTATATTATGTTAGTCAATTCATATACAATCGTTTATATTTGTATTTTTATTAAGTATAATTATTTTAATTTATATTTATAAACATCATTATTCGTCTCGCAAATTGAGTATTAAACGGTCAATTTGATCGAAGGATAAAAAAAAATCAATAAGAATCGAAGAACGAAAAGAACTTTTCAACAAAAAAAATTATGCTATCCTTTATTAACACTAATATTATTTTCATTTTATGTAAAAACTAATTTAAGATCAGTATTAAAAAATGAATGAGAATAATTTTACAAGGAGAATTTTGGTCTCCAAATTTAATAAATATATATTACGGAAACATCAACCTAAATAACAACCGAAGAAACTTTCGATTTACGAGTTGCCCTGTCTCTCATAAACGTGGATTTATAGTTACACTGACCACCAATGGTTACTTCTTTAAATTTAATACAATAAACTGCACTTTTCAAATTTCGTTTCTTTAAGAACTTTTATATTTCAGTTACAAATAACAAATATGAGTCTATCACAGAAGTGAATGATCAAAGTAAGAATAAGAAAATGTACTACTGCCTTTCCATCTCAAAATTTGTTTTGTGAATAATGCATTAAAAATAAAGTAAAGTTTTATTGCACGTGGTATCCATATATATTAGGCTTATTTAATAACTTTTGTAATAATCCAAAGAATCACTTCGAATACAAAATTAACGAAACATCTTCCCATAAAGGTTCTCACATAAATTAAGGTAAAGTATAATCTGAAACACCAATTTCAAAGTTTCACAATTTTACTTGTCTTTAAATTGATGTGATTACTCATCTAGAAGTAGCAATTTATGGCAAGTGCTTGCTTGAAAGGAAGAAATGTGGGCCTAACAAATTTAAAGACTAACAACAGGATGCAATGAATTTAATCAACAATAGTCATTATATGATAATCGACATCACTTGTTCATTATAGGTAATGAATTATAGGTTTTTACATTGCAATTAATTTGGATAGATTTTCAAAATTTACTTCATACCACAGAACAATAACATTTTAAACGTATGAAATTATTTCAAAAATTCATAATAACAATTTAGATAACACTGATTTGTTTATGCAATAATTGTTTCAGTGAAACTCAGGGATTAAATTGTACCCTAGAGAGTACTATATCATAAGCGTCAGGGGAAAGCAATAATTGAACAAAATTTGTACGCTGTAAAGTAAGGGAGAAAAGTGACTAAAGGTGCTTATTTATATACATGGATGGAGGAAAATAATATTGATAATTAATATTTAACAAAAGTAACTCATGACAGTTAAAACAGCTATTTGTGCAAAAAAAAAATTGTTGATCATATTGACCAAATTATACATTTATTATATACAGTGGGATTATAATTATTATATAAATATATATAATCAATTTACATTAATTAACAGTAAGATGAGTAATGATAAATGAATTTACGAATAACTAGTATGCAAGAGCATTAATTGAAAGCTTGAAGCAATTTAATAATTTTCTCTATATAATCATAAATGACATTTAAATAATATAGAAATACAACAAAGCGAGTAATAATTCGTAATGAGGTGATATAATTGAATGGTCGAAGCCCATTTTATATACAAAATATTTATCACAACAAAGTGTTCTTATTCTATTGTTCTAATTAATATGATATTTTAGCAACAAAGAAGTAGGAAAATGAGAGAAAGTAGTAATAGAAAAGAATTAAAAAGAGACAAAATGCATCTCAATAAAAGCCACCACTTTCTTGAAGACACAAGCACGGCAGTTGCATTTTATGACTGGTAGGTACTAACCTATTCCAACGCCGTATTTTTTTTCTCTTTTAGCGTGTCTCGTTTAATCTTTGGGCTTCTGTTAGTAGATTTTTTCACGGTTTGACTCCATTCCGGACTTACAGTCTTAATCTTCCATCTTATTCAATTTTGCCGTTTCTCGCCTTCATTTTATTTGAGGTAATGCTGACGACATTTACATTGTATTTCTTATTTTAAATAATTAGTAGTGTATTCTATTAGTATTCTATTAGTACTCTGAATACTTTATACTCTCTAATGCTTAAGAATATCCAAGTGATTAGTAATCTTTTTTTTTTCTCTTGGCACATAGAGAGGTTAGTAAAAGAAGGAATAGAAATTAGCTTTATAGAATAATTTATTATTTAATCAAAGAATTGATTTACAATTAACAATACAATTAACATGAAAAAATAATTTCTTATGTTTTAATAAATGGCAATAAAAGTTAGTATTAATCAATATGGATTAATAAAAAGTTTATTTGAATAAAATTATGATTATAGGTATCTTTGCTCCAAAGAAAAATCCTTGAAAAAATATACGTTTGATGGTATAAAAGAGCGCTCAACGTTTATAAAATAAACGTTTCTTTATCGATTCTATTGGGTATTGCACTGAAATTTTTCTTTTACAAGATTTTTGAAAAATCTATCTTTACAACTTGAAAAAATTCATTTTTTATTATATGGCTTTATTGATAAAATATATCCATTTGGCTTATATTTATTGGAAATAAATGTATAGTTATTTGAGTTGATTGATTTTTATTAACAATTTTGTATGAAAAAATTGTTTAAAACGAATGTATACAATTCTTAATTGCAAAGAACAATTTCAATATGTCAGTTTATTTTTTAAATTCTAGGCATAAGTACCCAAGACCTAACTTTAAGTATTAGCGAATAGACTCGAAGTAAACATTATAATTTTCATATTTGCGTAATAAAATTGTTACGAATATTAAATCATATTTTTTCATTTTTTCCCTTCACACTTTTGCTCGTGGCTTTACTTTAAAATGTTTAAAAATTGGAAGTACGTCTATCAAGGAGTTCGCAACGAAAACAATAATACATAAAGCATAAGTGGCGAAGGCGCTTAGAAATCACAAGAGAAGCTGCTTATACGTATGCCCGCATAGATCGATAATCGTATTTCACTGAGATTATACTACGTTTTCGCTTCCCCCGATATCAGATAAAAACAGCTTGTGAAATCATTGCCAATTTACGGGTGAGCAACTATATCCTCGTCTTTTTTTATAGGTGCTTCGAGCCTAGTCACGTTTGCGCTCAGAATGGTAAAAAGTCATGGGTGCTCACTTGATGAATTACGTCGTTGGTACCTAAAATATCTAACAGTTAGGTTTTTTCCCTCCCGCACATTGTATCGCCACATCTGCTTGTACGGATGTGAATACGTAGATGCAATGAGGGTAGAGGGAGAGGTACAGAGAGAGAGAGAGAGACAGAGAGCTTTTCGTGCTCGTCTCTTTCACTTTGTGGCGTGAATATTTATCAGGCGTTACGTGTACGGATAAAAGCTCGGCCTTGCTGGAGCTTGAAACAAATACGAGTTGAAATTTTCTTCAATTCCTTGGTTTCTATACTTTTTGTATTCGTTTTAGCTTCGCTGAGGGGATTTTTTAAAAGGATTGCTATTTGCTTTGTTTTAAGCGTTCGTACTATTTGATGTTTTTATTTACTAGGGATTGCAAAATCTGGAAACAGTCAGATTCCCTCTTTTTTGCACATTCAGAAAATGGGCGTGTAATCCTTAAGTAAAGACATCGGTGCGAATCATCAAATATAACTGTACTTTATAGTAAAAATTGTGCAACTATTTAAATTGCATGAAGTTTAAAGAGTTTGTATCATGAATTAAGTATGTCGGTTGTTTGGAGTGGTTTTTTGAAGGATATATATTGTTATATATATTGATATATATTGTTGTTGTTGTGTGTTTAAAAAGAAACGATAATTCATAAAACAAGAATTCAGTGAGCGACAATTCTGGAAAAAAAAAATTCAATATATTTGAGTGTGAGTATTCCGAGGTATACGTAAAATTCATAATTGAAAATGTTTGTCAATAATATTTTATAGGTAAATGTAAATAGTTGTTCAGCCCCTTGATTTTCAAATTTATCCGAATTGTGAGGTGCGTCTGATTGATTTTTGTATAAAACTTCTTTATATGGTTCTCATGCAATTTTCCATATCCTATCGTAGCATTATTATTATTCCCTTTCTACACTATACAAGCACTATTTTATTATAATAATTAATAATTGCCAAGTTTCAATAAATTTGAGCATTTTATACCATAAATCGTATTACTTATTGCTGGTTTATTACAATGATTTGACTTTCAACTCCCAGCGAACTCTCGATAAATCCAATTATATTTTGCAAGCGTTAATTAACGTACATTTGCAACTGCTAATATAAATCAGTATTACGTCCTACATCGTCTACGTGTCACTCAAAAACTTGATCCCAGCTGTGGTATCAGCGCAATCAGTAATAAACACGATTGAACTTTGTAAAAAGAGCTACGCCGAAAGCTCGAAATAATATAATCATCCCAAACAGCATACGCAATAGCAAGATTATTCACAAACCCATGACATATAAAAATCGAATTTCACGAAGAAAATGACTTGCGAATCCATACGACTTCCCACCTAATTGTTATTAACAATGGCGCGAATATATCTCTAATTTATTCAGAGCTCGAATCCCAGTTAATTAGATTCGTTCTGGAAACTGCGCAACGTGGTTTCGGATTATATACTCGTTCAAGCAAATGATCGTCCGAGTTAATCTTTGGTTACCGTGCGATGTCGTTGATTCCTCAACTTCGGATTTCACGCAACTTCTTGACACTAATTAGACATGGAGAATTGCGCCTTACTCAAATGAACCCATATGATAATGTGGCGTGGCAACGAAGCAAGTGAATTTCGTTTAAGTTACGCCAAACATCTATGCCGACCAATTAGACAGGGAGTTTTAAGATGCCCGAGAATACTCGGCCGATTAATTTAAAGCAGAATACTTCACGATTATAATGCAATTTTAATATTATTATTTTTTAGAATAAAATAAAGAGGCTCGTTCCTTATTGCAATGTGTTTATCTTTGTAATGCTCAGTGGACCTTATGCTTGCATATACTTTAAGAACTTCCGTAGTTAACACTTATCCATAGACTTTTCATACATTATAAAACTTTTGATGCAAGTTAAGCTACTACTAACTTGTCGACAAGTTTTTGAAAATAATATTCTATAACAAGTAAGTTTCGAAGTACATCATAATTTTTCGAAACATTATAATTTAATCTTTTCATACATAGTTAAGTATGAAATAACCTAACAATATTCTACTCTTTATTATTATTATATTTCTCAATTTTTACAAGAAAATGAACAATAAATTAGAAAGTTCCATTCGCATTAGTTTATAGGGATAATCAAATACTGCAATGCTTGTGTTATTAAATTCGCACCATGCATAACATCTAAATTGTTCTGTATAATTGAAAATTCGTAATCAATTTAAATTATAATTGTTTCTTGTCTGTCGAGTATTTTCACGTAAAGTTAAAATTTTTTCACAAGATTTCCTAATTTAATAAATATAATGTTTCAATATTAATACGAAATACAAATAACATAAATGATGAATATCATTTAATATAACTGTTTTTATGCTTTGAAAGTAAATTGATATGTTACTTTAAGTCTAATTTTAATATATTATAAAAAAATTACATATACCATACATTTATTCTACACTGTTCGTTTCCACAATTGTTAAATAAGTTATTTGTGTATTCAAACTTCATAATGTTAAATGAATTATTTATTCGTAAATATTGACAAAGGTCTATCAAATATAATCTTTAAATGTTAATAGAAGTATTGCAAAACTACATCATTTATTTTGCAACATGCACTATATCAATTCTGTAACAGTATTTTTATTTCTACATAACTTTCATTAAATGTTAATGCATTTAGCAACTGTAACTAAAGTTACTCATAAAATATTAAAATTAACTATCGTACGATTTTAAAAATATATTTCAACCGGGGTATCGATTAAATAAATATGTAAATAAAATATTGAACATAGTGCTATAGGATTATGATGGATATTAAAAAAATTTAAATGTTACATGAATAAAGAACCATAGGACAGAAGCTTAATTGTAATTCTAATACGGATATTAACTCTTATTATATTATAAGCTCTGTTAAATTTATTAATTGATATCATGCCAGGAAAATGCATATGTGCTACATAGTGATGTTAATTTAAGATATTGATTATATAATGTAATGTGAAATCATAAGTTTATTTTATTAATAATTATCAGAGTACTATGAATAATGCATAATTATTTTAATTATTACTCAGAAAATTGAATATAAAATAATTTCAAATCATTTCTAAATGTATAAATGAAAAATCTATATTTATTCCTGTGCTAAAAAATAAAATTTGATAAAATTTGATGAAATTATTCCTACTTTCACTTGAATCCTGAGTGTACTTATACCGTAATCCACATCTCTTGTTCTCTCTCTCTGTCTCTCTCTCTCTCTCTCTCTCTCTCTCTCTCTCTCTTTCTCTTGCCTTGGAGACTTTAGTGGCAATAAAGCTGACAGGGGTATTCACATCTGTTCGAACGTGTAAATCGGGAATTTACCGACATTGCCTATGTAATGGTACTCTTTTTTTATAGGAAAGCATATTGAACAATCGATGAGTCGTATGAATGTTCGTAAGCTAACAATCGAGTTCGACGCCAATCGGCGAGTCTCTCTTTTTTTAATTTACGCCTTCGCTGTTACTTTTTATTCGAGGAGGAACTGCTTTCGGGAAATCTTATTGCTACACAGTAAAATATTTGCCGTCCTGTTATCTGTTTCGATGAATACCGAAAGGAGATTGATGAAAAGGGCATTTATTTCCCTCGATAATTAGTCCATAACGATGTTTTTGACTTTATAGGCGAAAATATGCGGAGCAGTTTTTCACTAATCGATATTGAACGTATGCTAAAATATTTTATGTTGCATACGTCGACATGATTTATACCTACAGATATTTAATTAAAGTAGGCGGGCTTTCATCCAGTCATTATTAATAAAAATGACTAAGAATTCCTATACAATAAATAAATAATAATGAATATATATATTATCATTAATGGTTTACGTATTTCGTAATAAATTTAGTATAAATCTATGATATTTATTGTATAAAATAATAAAAATAAGTATTCGCGAGATATTCCATAACATGATAAATCATGTAATTGAAGTAGACGAGGTCAATTATAAAAGTCATTATGAGTTTCGAAGTTATTATTAACATTCGCCTCTATTTCGGTTACGGAATCTGGAAAAAAGTTTCTTCCGTTGATTTATGTAATCAGTGCAAAAGAGACACGCTCGACTTGATGCGCAAATTTCTTTATCAAGCGAATTTTCACAGCTAATTATTGTCAAGGAGCGGGAGAACTCGCTCTTTCTTTTTAATTCCTGCATCGACGTTCGTACGAATTCTAACGAGATTTATACCCTAGCTGTTAGTGCAATTAGAGGAGTAGATAAAGATCAAGGCAATTCGCGTTTCTTTTTGGTTTGCAAATCCTTTGTTCTTACATAATTAAAGTTTATTCAATTAATTGTGAAACAAAGTATTACTTAGATAACTTGTTGAAAATGTACATTTATAATATATATGTACACACATATATATATATATGCAATTAAAACTTGCGTATATATATATATATATATATATATATTATGTATTATATTATATTATATTATATTATATATATATATTTGTATTATATTATATTATATTATATATATATATATATATATGTTTAATACATCTGCTATGTATAATTCTTAAACGGAAATAATGAATTTAAGTTATGAATGTTTAAAACACACAAAATATATGTAGATAGTTAGGTAAGTAAAGATAATATTGACGTGTTTCTATGTAACTTAATTGTTAAAATCCTTAATTATTAAAAATTATTTTCTTTAAATATTTATAAATATTATATATTTAAATGCTTAGAATGAAATATTGACTGTAACTCTTTCAAATACTCTGTTTCTAATTAATGATTAATGAAGTTTCTGTAATGCCATTTACACGAATCAGCAAATACATAAATAATTATTATGAATGTTATTAAATGTGTATATAAATGCAAGAGTGCGGTTAATTTATTAATATGCTTAACAATGAACTAATAACGTATATTTATGTTTCGATAAGGAACAGACAATAACGCGTATGCATATAAATAAGCCATCCATCATTAGAATCCATAAAAATTATATATTATCTTTAGTTTTTTATTATCCAAGGTTAAATAAGAAGATACAAACTGTTTGAACATTTTCTATTAGTCACTGAATTTCCTTCCACGATGAACAAATACTTACTTCTATTTACCTCTATACTAAGTTGCCTGCATGGTAAATAAGCATTCAAATTATATCAAATAGTTGTTTGAAAAGGAGTGATCCAATCGTATGTCAATGAAATTATTACACCGATCTTGGCAAATGACAACTCAATTTTTCATTTTTCTAATCAATCATTACAAAAACTATATCCACCTGAACCTTAATATGTTATGAACATTTTGAATAGCTCAAAAGGAAACGGGCGGTACGAATGCACCGGATGGCAAATATCTGTATCAGGCAGCACTATGGGTACAATATAAATTTATATGTGGAGCGTCTATAATTGATGAGAATTGGCTTCTTACGGCTGCACATTGCATCCAAAAGTAAAACGAATCTTTTCATAAGACGTTCTATGTAGACGGAGCAACAGATATATTGTTTTCTATCTTTTTAGAGTGACGAGTTCGATGGATGTGAAAATAATAGTTGGGACGATTAATTTGAAAAACGGTACGGAGTATAAAGTTACTAAGCTCATCATGCACGAAAATTATGTAAGTATATTTTTGTTAAAATTCCAAAAAAATCTTACGTAAATTAATATTGCATGCACGTAAATATAATAATGTGGATTAGTAGAATATTGGCAGTTATTTCTCCACGTATAGAATACTTTATAGAACCATACTTTATAAATCCACGAAATTATGGCTGTTAAATTAATATTAGAAAATACAGATTCTTTATATTATCAATTTACAACATTTTTTAATTGAGCATATGTAATTATTTGCGTATAAATATATATATATATGTTTATGATTATTTATAAAAATATCATTTCTCACTTATGTTGCTTTTCTTTTATTTTAATATTCTTTTCCAGGATAAGGCTTATAGCCACGCTCATGATATTGCTCTTGTGCACGTGTCAGACAAGATTATTTTTAACGATAAAGTGCAGCCAATTAAATTACCAAAAAATAAAAATAATAATTATGAAAATTTTAAGGCACTCTTGGCTGGATGGGGTACTAGTACGGTAATCATTTTATTGAATCGATTAAAATGACGAAATAAATGGTTTAGTATTTATATTTTATTTTCATACGATAGTTAAAACAATATCGGTGCATACAAAATAAAATGCAGCTAAAACAAGATATTTGGCTAAATTGAAAATAAAACTTTTCAGGACAACAGTACTCCATCCTATATATTACAACATGTACAATTACGAGTTATTAATTTGGTCAAATGTGCTAAAAATTGGAGTGAAAAGAGGAAGCGCGTTATATTGAAAACTCATCTTTGCACTTCCGGCTTGAATCAACAAAATTTGGTCACTCGTGTAAGTCTTGTGTAACATCGAATTTTGTATTAATTGAAAAGAAAATTATACATTAGTGCTTTTATCTTAACGGAAGAATATTAAATATGTAATATATGACTTAAAAATTACAAACTAATGAAAGTATTTAGTAAATATCTATCGGATCTTAATAGAGTTAAAAATAAATACCAAAAATATAACACTTTGTATAATTATATCATTACATAAATGTAATATCTTCAATATTTTGCATAATATCTTCGAGCTTACAAAAGAAAATTGAGCTTAGTTATTTGTGGAATTATTTTTCATGATAATTATCAAAAACACATGTGTACTTCAATTGCTTAATTACCTTCTAATTTGCAGGTGTATATTTGCAATGATATCTAAAATGGATTTATTTTATAATCTGATTAATCCACATATAGATTGATCGTAAAGTAATTTATGTGACATTTATTTTTAGGGCGATTCTGGCGGTGCATTAGTTATTCATAATGTTCAAATTGGCATATTGTCATTTGCTTGGAATGGCCTACCAGATGTTTTTACCCGAGTTACTAGCTATTTGTCATGGATTAAAAGACACATGGAGTTTAAACAGTAGATTAGGCCAAGAAGATTGATCTTGCAAGTTTTACAATAAATTAAAGATATTCAGTAAATTTAAATTTATGCCTAAAAATAATATTACTATAATATTTGTGTTAATAAAAATTTGTTTTTTATATGAGAAAGCATATTTTTTCATATTAATTTTGTAAATTGAAGTAATCAATTAATGTAATTACTATAATTGAAAAAAAAATTCTTAGTAGATTCATTATAATTCTATTGAATCAATTGATTTGTAATTATTAAAAGTTAATTCGCTCATTTTATTTCTATGCAATCATAGTACTTATATTAATTATAACTATATGGGTAAACAATATAAGTTAATTTTTTAAAATAAATTCTCTAGTGAAGGGCTAAATTTGTAATGAATATATAGAAAAACCTGAGAAAATATCAGACAGCTCTTCGTGTTAAACTGTAAACTATTTCATACACTTTGTATATTAGTATTACAAACTTTTTTTCTTATTTAATGCTTTACCACGTATATACTTTCAAATACAGTCACATAAATCTTAAGATAAAAACATAAATCAACGGTATCTTGTTTTACTTTTTAGATCCTCATAAAAATAATTTAAAATTATATTTCATTAGTTTGGACTAAAATAATTACCATCTTATTTCAATATGTTATGTAATATTGTCAATTTTGTAATACAAATAGCATTAATTATTATAGAATATTCTCCTGAATTAAACTAAATAATTATGTGTAACATAATTCGCCATAATGTTTTGTAATAAACTTGCAATAAAAATTGCAATAAACTTAAAATAAATCCTTTAATATTATGAAAATGAGATAGTATTATTTAATATTTTATATAGAACCAATTAAATTCGAGATTAAATAATTCTTCTCAAATGTGAAATTTAATGTTCTGTTGATCCACTACAAAATATATAATGACTTTATAATAAATACAATAAATATATAATCAGCAGTTTGTTTAATTATTACAAGTTCTACGCAATCACCAAATATGATGCTTGATTTGAATTCACTCATTAAATTATAATTCTCTAAAAACAAGTGATTTGCCAGAACCGAGGAAAGCCATTCTAGATCTCATTGTCGTTTCCTTGTGAGATTCGACCTTGAGAAAGTTACGTTAAAGCTAGGGTTCAGAACTATAAGTTCGTAAATTGGCTCCATGTCGTTTTCGGTCCTGACGGTCTAACTTCTTGGTCAGTGCTTAAGCTCGGCTGAGAAAAGGTAGTTAGGAAAGTGCTATTGCAATTGATTTTCTGATTGTACTTCTGCATTTAGTGGAGTGATTTATTATAATTCCTTTCAACTGGAATAGGTTTTTACTAAATATTTTTATGATGAAATATTTCAATACGATTTCTTATTTAATGTACGTATAAAATAGTTAATTTTTATGCTTATACTTTAAAATACATATTTATAATATTTTTCATATTTAGCATGTATTATGATAAGGATTTTATATATTTTCTTTATTTAATATATAAATATATTTTTATATAAGTTCATTATATAACATCTGCAATATAAGATAATGGTTTAAGATAGATTTATAAATATTCTATATATATTTTCAAAAAATATTCTAATAATTACCAATTTCCTCCATAATTTAAATATAAATAAAATTAAATAACAATTTATTTCTAAATCTTTAAGAAATTAAGGACAAAGCTTTCATTTACATTATATAGTTGTTTAATAAAATCAATTCTGAAAAAATGTTTTCGAATGTTTAAACAGTAAATACCATTTCTCATACGTATTTCCTTCTAATTATATACGATTTACCTCGATTATTTAATTTTCTTAAATTGTATAAATTGTTAAAGAAGTTGATTCTTAAACAGTATATGAGAATATTTTAGCCCTACAGGCGTCTAACAACATCATTAATATATTAAATTTTGAAGTTGCTACAGATAAAAAGGGGTTTCGTTTTTATTAATATTTATCTGCTTATATTTAATTTATGCAGTCAGAACGTTCGATCTTAGCTACGAGGCATTTCAATTGTAAAGACTGTTCTCTGGTTCGGAAATCCGTGTAACAAATCAACCGTCGGACCGTCATCATGCAATTTCACAATCGGTATTTACTAATATAGAAGTGCGGTATAAAAACAGAGAAGAAAAGAACATCTAGATTCGAAGCCTAGAAGTTTATTGCTAAAAATATCGAGATCAGTATTCAAGTGCGTGTTATATTGACGATAGTCTTGCTTGAAAGAAATTATGAAAGTGAAGTGTTTCATATTGCACGTGGTTGTAATTTGAAAGAAAAGATTAAGGGATAATATTCATAATGTGACGTATGGAACCCACCTGGCATGTGACGTATGGAACCCACCTGGCTAAATTCGAGAATTGTCTTATGATCGTCGAATTTGGAGACTACCTGAGTCAAGGGTCAAGTAGAAGAGAAAAAAGTGCATATGTGGTTGCAATGAGACAAGAAGGCTTAGACAAGACAAGAAGATTTCACAAGTTCCCCCACTCCTTATGGACGATTTAGTGTAGTGTGACCGTACTGTGACCGAGGACGAGAAAAGGCCCGTCCATCGGCCAAAAACGGGAAGGAAAGAAAACTCAGTGCTCCAATGACAATTAGTGTAACAAATTGTCGATCGCGGGGCCAATGGGAAAAAT
>JAPYYT010003340.1:0-13266 GCA_030522565.1 Ceratosolen corneri | reverse complement strand
CTCGCTCCAGCTGCTCCAGCAGGACCACTGGCCCTCGGGCTCCGGCTCCGGGCTCCCCTGCTGGAAGATGAGGCCCCTGCAGGGCTTAGTGTTGCAGGCCCGGCTTTCCGTGAGCGGGCCCTCGCACGTCGGGGAGTCGCACTGCTTTATCTGGGGAGAAGGGGGAGAGAGAAAATGTGGTGATTAGCGTGAGCTTGGCTCCTGGCTCCGAGGCTTCCTCCTCGGGCCCAGTCGATCGGTCGCCTTGAGCGAGACCGGAAATGGATGCTGGCGTGTCGTCTTTGGAAGCTCGACGGGGATTGGAGGGGGCGATTGGAGGGGGTGGTGGGGGTTCAGGGTGGAGGGTTTATTGAGGACGGAGGCTTAGCCAACGAACCTTGTATTGCGTGCCACCACCGCAAGAGTGACTGCAGGGCGACCAGCTCGACCAGTCGGACCATCCGACTTCCGGGCTCGACTCGATATTAATCGAACTGCTTCTTCGGCTGCAGGAGCCGTCGATGCGGCAGTGACGCTCCTCTTCTTTCGCCTGGACCTTCACGCTCGAGGAGTCGTCCGTTTGAGCGCGACAGACGAATCGATAGCGCCTCTCCATCCGCCCGCTCCCCACCGTCCCATTACTTCCGGCCATCCACGGGGACGAGAAGTACTTCTTTGTCTCTTGGCAAGCGTGACTGTTGCACTCTTCGATCTGCCGGGGTTTGTTGGAAAAGAGGCGGTAGGGGAAGGGGGCAGGCAGAGAAAGACAGAGAGAGAGAATTAATTCGCTAATTAATATGACTGGAAGAGTGATTACCTCGAAAGTCGAGGTATAATGAATGCTACGAGGCGACGAAATTCGCTTTATAAACAATGTTTGCACGGCCACGTGTATTTCAGATTACTTAAAGCCTTCCACGACGAATTATGTTTGACTTGTGTATTTGCAGTGCTGAGATGCCGAGGTTTCCCAGCACCGCCAACTACTTAAAATTAAATTTCATTTAATCGAACGCACTAGGCAAGGGATTATTTATCCCCCACAAATGGCATTTGGATGCGCAAAATATGTTGCTTCCCGTGCGTTGCAAAATTCACGCGAGCAATTTCACGAGCATCGGCCTTTATCATTGTAATAATGTGTTGCAATTGTATTTCAATGATGGAATGTTTCATTGTGAAATGTAATGAAAAGGTCAATGGGTCGGATTATTCATTAGAGCATTACAGGGCCAATTTACGGGAGTACGCCACCTTTTCGAAATACATTTCGTCAAGTCCCGAGCACTTGCATTATCCCACTTTCATTACTCTTATTAATGACTCGAGTGGCGCACTCTCCCACTCTGCACTTGCAAAAATCTGCAGTGAAATTTCAGTAAAACGGGCTTCTCCTCCGTACGCTTCGTACGCAACTGCATTGCCCAGCCTCGCATTATAATGAGATTGAGGAGTCGCGAGTATCGTACTTATCCTCGCAATTTTCGCATTACGTGAGCAATTTGATATCCTTTAAATCGTGTCCCATGCCGCAGTACTATTCTTACCTGGAAATTGCATCCAGGGCATTCGACGGCATCCTCGTGGCGCGACTGGCTTTCACATACTCTCTTCCTTATCTTGAAGCCTAAAATCAAAGCAACAAGAACATTTCAGTTAAATCTCCGCTCGCCCACCTGGCAATCCTAAACAGCCCAACCTGACTCTGTCAAATTCAATTGACAAGGAGATTGGGAGCATCTTAGTAGTGAGAATCTTAATAGTGACGCATATAGGGGACTCACCTCCGCCGCAGGGCTTGGAGCAGGGATTCCAGGGGCCCCATCCGGACCAGGCGCCCCACTGGGGCACGATGACCGAGGGCTTAACGGGGCTGGGGCAGGGCGGCTGCTCGATGCAAAAGTTCTCCTCGTGGTCGGTGCCGAGGCAGACGCGGCCACCGTGCTGGGGCGTGGGGTTCGTGCAGGTGCGTCGCCTCGTCTTCATGGCCGGGCCGCAGCTCTGGCTGCAGGCAGACCAGGCCGACCACGCGGTCCAGCCCCCGTGGCTCGTGCAGTTGGCAACGCGCATACGACTCCCCGTGCACCCGGTGCCACCGTTCTGCGCCGGGGGATTGTTGCAGTCGCGGGTCTGGCACTGGCAGGTGTCCGAGCTCTGTCGAATCCCAGAACGATCGATAAGTCCCCGACTTCCGTCTCCGCGCCTCGCTTTACAAATCCCCGAGTCCGTTTCGACTCTCGCCCCCCTCGCCTCCCTCCCTCACTCACTCACTTGGGCCGCGCGAGGGATAATTAATTGGCCAGCGGTCATTATAAATGCTCCGAGGGAGGGTAATAATTGTCCTCGCGACGTCTTTGGTGGTGATTCTGGCCGCTCGACGAGTATTACGCGAGTTGCTTTGATATTAGTGAGGTTTGCGGGAGAGAGAAGGCGCTCGGAATCGTGGCAACAATGAGCAACGCAATGCTTATCAAGTGCATTTAATTAGCTATTTACTCTTGACGGAGATAATAAGAGTGGAAATGCCTAATATTATGATTGAATGCGCTGTGCGGTGCTGTGGCGTTGCATGGGAAATGAGATTTTCAAGGGAACATTATTATTCAAGGGCTGAATTACTTATTTCTGTACGAGCGGGCATTCCGTCGGGCAACAATCATTGCGCATTAATTATTTCGCATAATACGCCCGCTACGTGAAATCCGTTAAATCACGTGATTCACTCTTGTTTCACAATTGATTGTACGGCAGCGCATATTGGACAAACAACGTTAGCGTCAATGGGCATTCTGCGGGCAACAATTTCAATGATAATATTTATTAATTTATTAATTTGCATTGGTCGGTCGAATGGAGACACCGCATGTGGCGCGACAATTTACATCGATCGAGACATTTCTACTGCAAAAAAGGAAATCTACTGCAACGAGGAAGAAATATCTCGGCAAAATAGACCCCAACATTGTCTATGAATTGATTTTGCTTTTCCGACACATTACAAATACTAATTGGTTAGGGTTTTCACAATTCTCATAATATAATGAATGTGATCAGTCAATCAGGATGGAAGGTCCAATAAACGTCCCGAATTTAAGGGAACATATTAAGTGTTAAACACGAGTGCTAAAGTTTTGATTGCGATTGGGGTTTCGGATTTCAAACAGGTTAGGCTTGCTATTAGCGAGGAGCTTATCAACGTTAATAATAAGTTTTAATGTAAGAACTTGGCTGCCGTAATATAAATTAAAGCTAACACGATTTGGATATTAGGAGGATTCTTTCGATTCTTTCGCGCGCTTCAAATACAAAACAAGCAAATATCGTAAGCTTGCCAAGGACTGATAATATACTATTGGCAAAGGACTTTACTGCCGCTGTCTAAATGCAAATTCACCAGCGCTGGTCGTAAAAGCGATTATAATATACCGATTGCTAGAATGAGCGAATATGAGCGAAAATGGGCGAAAATGAGCGAATATGAGCGTATATGAGCGTATATGAGGGAATGTGAGCGAATGCGCAGGCGCAGTGGAGAAAAATGTCGAGTTTGCGAGTGTGGTGGAGTGGGCTGAACCGTTAAGCACTCGATAAAGTAAGATAAGAGCATTCCCCCTAACGCTAATTAAATTTCGCAAGTACGCTCCTCGTTGACAAGGCGCCTTCCATTCGCCAGTATTAAATAAAGGATAAACGAAAGCACAAAAAGATCCCTCCGCGGCCAATAATCCAACCCCCGCGATTCCCAGCAAATTGGCTGGAACAATGACGAGGCTAATCCAGCGTGCGCAATCACGAAATTGAATTTACTTCCCGATGCCAGATAACGAGCCTTTACTTGATCGAGGCGGACCTTGGCAGTTGGCACTTACTTGATCGTCGGCCAATCTCGAGTTGGGCGGATGTCCGTTGGCTGGGTGGGAAGTCTCGTGGAGGCAGGTGTGCCAGGTACTCCAGGCACTCCAGCCGCCGTTTATCGGGCCCGTGAGGACCGGACACTTGGTGGCGTCCTGCTGCCAGTGGGTCGCGAGGTAGCCGTCGGGGGTCTGGGCGGGGGCGGGTCGGCAAACCATGAGGTGCTCGTCCCAGCCGCAGTAGGGTTCCTGGGCGTTGAGGCAGGACTGGGGGTCGCGGTGACGGTAGCACTGGACTGTCGGTATCCTGGTTCGAGGGTATTGCGATATTAGCTATCTCTCTCTTGTTCGCGGGTCAGCTGCTCTTTTTATTTGAGCCGAGGTTGTGGCGAAGATGCGTTTTATGGTGAAATTGGTGGGGCTTTTGGAGGGGGGGAGGCGGAATAATGCGGATGAAGAGGGAGATTGCAAATTTCGTTCGCCCAGCCAATATTGATATTGGAATTCCAATAACCGTGCGTAAAAGTTTTATACTTTAATCGTATGAAATTTGTAATTCATCACGGTTGAGCATACTTTTTTTTTCACATTCCGAAATCTGACAAAACAGTTATTTTTTTTTTGGAATAGAGTACTTTTTCACGTACAATCTCGATATAAATTTTCGCATTTTTTATACCGTACTCTGCTAAAATGTTTTCACGCACACACACGCGCTCCCTTCAATAAATGCATGTACACACGTGCGAAAGAGGACAGCTAACTTTTATGTCAAAATTTTTTGCCATAAAAATAAACATTTTTTAAACCCTGAGAACTGCAGGCTAATAATTAATTTATTGAAGCTTATATTTATGCATTACTTACATTATGCACGTAACACAATATATTTATATGGTGATGTATATAATTTTGAAATAGCACATTCCTTAAATAACAGTTTTTACAAATTGTTCGAATATTTGATATATGGTACTTCCATATGGGTAAAAATGAAAATAATATTCCATAATAATATAAATATCTTATGGGCTGAGAAGGCGTTTAAAAAGTTGAGCCTACTCGTCGTAAAAAATTGATTAGCCCACAATTGAAAATATATGTTGTTCTTAATAAGAATAGCGTGTACGTACACGCCAAATACCCCAGACTTGCAAAGACTCGCGCGTGTCTAATTGAAGAAAAAAACCAGTTTCGGCAATAAAAGGAATGGCTCTTATCGATAAAGTTGTAAAGGATTTTAAAGAATTAAGACAAAGTTACGTATTATGATGATCATTGGTACCGCAAATTGACGTAGTTGAAACTACGTATATCATTGGCTAACAGTATTTTATTCATTTATCTCTCGAAGCAAGGGGATTCCTTCATTACTACGTAATTAAAATATTTTTAAACGAATCCGTAAAATAAATGGAGAGAAACTTTTAAATCGCGAAACATATACTCAAGCTAATTGGCGAAATTACGCGCGCGTCAAGTATCATAAAATTGCGCATTAGCATTCGTATAAGAGAAATTATAATAAACGTCACGGGAATTGAGAGGAACTGTGCAATTAGTCAACTTTCTCGTACTTGACTGGCTTGCCGAAGTGTGGCGCACATCAATACAATCGGCCTTCAAAAGATTCCTCATTTCAGGAGAGCGAATTTAGCATTCAGCAATAGTAAGTTGACGGATCTTGGAGGCAGCGAATGACGACGCTATTTATATATCCGTGGAATTGTCGCGCTCGCTTCATTACTCATAATGAAAGTGTCGAGCCCGTAAATACATTTACCGTACGCGTACCGCAATCTATTAAGTTTAATTGATAAGTGATTGAAGATTGTCGACAATTTTCCTCGACAACCACCAATTAATCATCACGGGATTTCGTCACTTCCACCGCTCGTAATCATTAATCGACGAAAAAAATCAACCTAATGCGACGCAATAACCCTGATATATATATATGTATTTTTTTTTAACAACTCTCCCCCTCCCCAAACACGCACGCGCACAGTTCCGAGATTAAGTTACCTCAGTAGGGCGCTCTGCATGCCGACGTAGAGGCTCTTGGTCTCCTTCAAATACTGCAAGGTGATTGGCGTGGAGGGAAGTGGGCCCCAAATCTCGACGATGCAGGTCTCGAGGGTCCGTGGTAGTACGGATATTTTCTTGATGAGGCCCTCGGTCGTGGCTACGTAGAGTACGGCGACGCCTTTGTGCACTTTGGTTGGTGTCACGTCAACCGCTAGATGCGTGAACCTGCTCGTGGCAAGAATTTACGAGGATAAGATTATGCAGCGAGTTCTATCGATGATCTAGGGATTTAGGGAGGCATTGGGCGATCGAGGAAGCCGCAGCGCTTCAATTATCATTGCTTTGTCCATAACGAGGCACAAGTGTTGTGGCGCCTCCAACTTCACTCCAATGCCCAATGGTTATTCATGGTTAATTGGCGCAATATTTAAGCGGGACGATGACTTAATTCAACAAGACGTCTTAGCTCGCAGACAAATGTAAATAGATAAAATATTCTTTTTAATTCCATTGCCGACTACTGAAATATCGTTAGCTGCTCGTCGGGATGGCAAATATCATGTTGAATCAAGATTAATGTGTTTGATCGAGGGCCAAAATGTAAGAAGTAAGTAACTCGCTATTTTATCGGATTTATCTACTTGACAAATTGCTATCGCAACTCTGCCATTATTTATACGAGCATTTAACTGAATTTCAACGGACATGTGAAGGCATTCTCGAACTTTTATATATTTACATTGGGAATGTTGTTAGCACGGTGGTTTCTTTTTTTTTTGATTTTCTCTTCAGCTACAGTACGTTTATTTTTGTCATAAATTAATTGAAGCTCAACTGTAGTTTCTCCGTGCGCGAGTGTGTAAGTGTGCTTGGGGCGCATGTCCGTGAAAGCTAATATGGCAGAGGCTAAGCCGAGGGATACCGAATTTCGCTACTAAAATACAAATCACTCGGGCCAATGATACCGAATTCCTGTCGTTGTTTGCACGGCGTAAACACCGAAACTCGTAATGTTGTTTGTTTGGCCCGCGACGCCAATGTAACGTCTACTACTTTGCAAAAATCACGTGCAAATTGCGTTCCATATTAGTTTGAAATTGCGCCCTCCTAAATGAGCACACTTTGTCGAATGTCAATTTTTCTCCGCAATAGCTTATTTATGTTTTTTCGCTTATAATTTTGCGCCTCCATCAGTGACAAACACGAGCTTTCCATAACCAAACGATAAAGCAGTGGACGACGTCGAGGCACACAACTATTAGCTTCTCGTCAAAAGAGATGAGAAGAAATGAACTCGACGAGGTGGAAATTTGTCGGCCAGCTGAGAGGAATAGGAGGGTTGTACGCACCTCTCGAGGGTGGCCGTGTGGAGGGGCCTCGGGGTCGCACTCTGGACAGCCTCGTCCATCAGTTGGTATCGCTGATTGTCGGTGAGGTAGCGCGAGCCGGTGGTGCTCGCTGGCCCGCACTTCTGCTGGTCGTGGGCGACGGGCTTCCTCTCCCAGGCGGCGCCCGAGTTCTCCTGGTGCTTGAACGGCCCGTCGAAGGCCGCGGCGATCGCCGACATGTTGAACGCGCAGATCGCCGAGCCGGCGATTGCGTTACTGTGGAGGGGAGGATTATCGTCGAGAGTCAGTCGGGCTGGTGGTGCAATGTTGCTCGAGGAGGAGGATGACGACGAGAATGAGAACTGGGTGGTTGGGGGGGTGGGGTAGGGGTACCACAGGGTTATTGGCGACGAATGTTTGGCGCTTCGTGGCGATGGGATATCTCGAGGCTTATTTTTTAACGTTTAGAGATTGGAAACTTTTTTTTATTTTGTATACATTTGATGTCCCCTTTAATTTTCAAAGGTTTTATGCTTTTTTATGATTGTCGCCGCAGCCGGAGTGGCGAAAATCGTAAAAATAAGACGAATGATAATGATGCCGCGGCGATAAGACGGCGACTCTGTCATTTTGCAATATTTCAAGTAATGCCGAGCAGTATGCGACGTACATATTCTCCCAAGTGTCACTAAATGTCATTAAAAGCCGTTCTTTCTTATTTCTCTCTTTAATGTGTATTTTTAATCTTGCTGGTAATTAAGATTTTTATCGCTCGGAGGACACCATTACGAATCTATTACTGCAAACTAATTGATGTACCTGCATGCACATATTTAAGTATTTGCGTGACACACTTCGCGCGCGCACGCGCACATATACGCGCCTATATATATACACGCGCGCGCACACACGCGCGGAAGCGAGTGTTTATATTTGTTTTAATTAATTTTTTAAGTTCAATAGCGGATGCAGGGGCAGAAAAATTCTTCGATTAATAATTTTTTTCCTCATCGCCCGTAGTAGTAAGCTTTTTCAACTTTATTATTCAATTAATGTTGCGTGCACGAGATTTTTAATTTACAATAAATTTCCGCTTAATAATATAGGGAATGTAAATTCCCCCCCCCCGCCATTCAATTAAGCAACGCTGGCAGTTTGCATACTGTTGAGGGAAATTATCGAGAACCTCGTCCCTCGCCACAAATGCCCAACACTAGGCAAATAATAAGAATTATATCGACGTTACCGTTAATCCTTTGAAGTGTCACCTTAACGCCAGCATTAAAAAGATAAAGGGATATAAGGCTTCAATCTGCCATTAGGCTGCGATTAAATCAGATATCGTAGCGATAGGCGATTCGAAAGGGGGGTGGGGGGAAATAAATTTCTTACCTCGGCGTGGTAAAAGTCGCATAGACGAGACCCTCCTCCGGCTGATAAGCGGCCCCCTGTATCTCGTCGTAATAAAATGGGAATTCCCCAGGAAGCGAGCAATTTAAGCGAGCTTTACTGAACGTCGTCCAAGTATCCTTCATAAGCATGGGACTGCCAGGATCGTATTTGCAAACTCGGGCGATCCTCGAGTAGATTCGCTGGAAGAATTGTTTCGATGATTATTTGTATCGTCTGCTTCTGCTACTTTTTTTCAATCACTTTACGAGGTCTCGCCGGCTTTTATCGATCATTATCGAGCATAATGCTTTCCGCGAGGCTAATGAAATTTATATTCGTAACGCCAAGGCTTATCACCAAGCCCATGCTCTTCCTTATCGTCCTTCACCCTTTATTGCGAAAGCAAGGACATTTTGCAGTTTAAGTGACGCGCGACAAAAATTTATTCCAAATTTATTCCATATTTATTCCGTCTTCGCATCTTCATAATCACGACTTAATTGTCAATTAGGCCCGATATTAATAACGCTTGGTAATTGCTTGGCGATTATCGAAATGACGCGAGAGCTCCACAATATCCAGCCACACTTGGCAGCTGCTCCATTGAATTTTCGCGTTCCTCGAAGCATTCGTTCCGCCTGATTGATCGTATGAAGGAAATTGTCTCGAGGAGGGAGAAGCCAGGACGGCCAGGCCAATGTTGTTACCCAATGGCAAATCCATAGCCTACCTTTCCGCAATTGATGTACTCGACGGCGGACTCCCGGAACAGGAAGTAGACGTAGTCGTCGGTCTCGAAGCTCCCGACGAATTGGGGATCGTTCAACCATCTGAAAGTGGGGAAAATCCAATCAATACGAATCTTACGAACCTCCTCCCTCGCCAACTAAATTCACAGTTAAGTGGATGTAAAGTGGCGTGAAACACTCACTTGGAGTCGTACTGCCTCGTCCTTAGGTTAGGCGAGGCGAGGGTCCGGTAGATTGCCGTGTCGGCGCCGGAGAAGTCCGTCGGCGTCCCCGCAAAAAGTCCTCCAGACTGACCTCGTGCTAGGAGGGCAGTGACATTCGAGTGGGGTGAGTAAGGGCACATCGCCACCCCAGACATCGAGCTCGTCACGCTGTTGATATTCTCGATCTACGGGTTTTTAGTTCATTGTTTAGCTTTCGTTTGCTTTCCTTTTGCCTCTTTTTCTTTCCCTACGAGAGGGCTGCTCGGGCCCGCAATTACGCGCACTCGTCGGAGGAGGACCAATCCACTCCCAAACACCAGGCGCTTCCCACCTTCCTATTAATTTCCTCTCGACGACGAGCTAACGGAATTGCTTCAAGGCTAGCGAGTGCATGCAAGTCTCTGGTGGTGGCAATAATAATACGGGAATAATACTCTTCATTTTATTTATACATTGTAATAGAGATATAGGCAAAATAGAGAAAGATTTCGCGCCAATGTCGCGCGAGCATTTACATGAGAAACTCCAGTGACGCGCGCCAACCAAAGTCGCCAACTTCCAATCGACACTTAACGCCCCAATAGGATATAAAACTATAAAACGTCTGCTAAATAATAATAATAAAGGCAAGTATCTAAGGCACAATAATCTCCCGGACATTCGAGTATGGGCAGATTGTCTAATATATCTTGGGGAATAAGTTACGAGGCGACAAACCTCCCTCCAGGAGCATCTGGGACTGAAGGCGTTGGTGCCGCAGGTGAAGAGGCTCTTGCCATTGCTGAGGAGGACTTTGATGTAATTGTGGCAGTCTTCGACGCTCTGTCCTTTGTCCTGGCACGAGGTCGTCTTGTCTTTGGCCGCGGGCCAAGCCGCATGCTCTATCGGCGTCAGAGTAGTCAGGGTCAGCCGGTAAAGGTTATCTCTGCGGGCACAAAGTTTTTACAACATTAGCCGTCCGACCAGTGGATTAATTGCACTCGTGGCTAACTTTCGGCTACCGTAATCCTTCTATATATATATATATATATATATATATATATATATGATAAATATTATAAGCATGGGAGGTATTTCCTCGTGGTGTTGTGCGTGGTGCGTTTATGTTGCGTAAGGACGCCGAGGGCTAAGAAGCTTGGCTGGCCCGTCGGTAATCATGGCGGCGAGGTGGCGATGATCGTGCATGGTGGGGGGTGGGGATGGCGGGAGAGGGAACGCCAAGCACGCACACTGAGCTGCAATCAAGCAATGATATCGCCCGATCACCTGCATTATGCGCATAAATCAAAAAGTTGTTAAACTCGAGCAATTTCTCCGCTACGTGTACATTACCTCCCGGCCTCGTTAGTTCGCCCGCGCGCGCGCGCGTGCCAATGCATTCGAAAAAAAGCCCAACCACCACCGGCGAATAAATTGCGAATGCTCTTGTCGTAGACACCCCCAGACTCCACGTAATTCCAGCAATAGATCGGGGAAAGCTTATATATCAGGCGGGCCTCCGTAACCATAAATTCCCGCGGCGAGAATTCCAAATCTAATAAACACGCCAAGGCGCGGCCTGGAGCGAGAAAATTCCGACAATCCCGGAATCCCGCACATCCCGCACTCCAAACGGCTGCCTTAAACATTTGCGGATGCGCCGAGAGTAATATAGATAAGGACGGGGAGAATCGAGGGGAATTGGTAAGTCGGCCAGCGTAGGAGCGAAAAGTCCACTCACTTGCTCGATTTCACGTGAATTACCGGGTAGTTAAGGAAAAGAAGCCGACTCGGTCATTCCTTTTTTCCATCTCTGTCTATCCGCTCTTCCGCTCCACCCCCGACAACATTGTCGCAATGGTGCGCGCCAGAGAATCAAAAGTGCAGTAGCAGCGCACCTATGCCATTACGAGTGTCTCGTCTCCCTCTCCTCACCCCATCCCAACGCCGCCCCCCGCTCCCCCCAAAGCCGCGCGTCACCGTCTCGTAGTTGAGGGATTTGAGCGATTTTAGCGCGGCTCGTAAATGCATTTTTCCCAAGTTGGCCGCGTCGTGCGTCTCACTTCGTGGTGGGAGCGAGTGCGACGGGATATCGCCTCGTCGTTGGCTTTAAGGAGCGAACGTAAAAAGATCTGGATTTTGCGACTCGGATATTGCGCGTCAGAGGAGCGCCGAATTCTATTTGCGAGAACTAAATTTAATTCAACGCACGTTATAAATTATGGTAAATTATTAGAAACGCACGAGATAAAACGAGCAAATACTATTTATCGCGACTACAACTTTATTTAATTATGTAACTTGCAAACTATAAATAAACCGTATTTCGAAAAGCGGCTTAAGGAAGCTTGTACTACCTGCCTGCAATTCCGCTACAGTCCGGCTATAAGATTTTTTATTCATACCCGGCGTATTTCATTTGGCCAGAGCGCCAGAAATAATTGAATGATTAACGCTGTGTGCCTTTAAACCTCTCCATTCCATACTCATATATCTCATTCTATTACGCGATAATCGATCAACATTGATTATTGCTCTAAACAGCCAAACCTGGACGTGTTTCACTCGCTCTTACAAATTAAGTAAATGGAAATTTGTCGAATTATACTTGTCAACCCTTGAATCAAAATTCATGCCTCCCGCCGACTCCGCTTCTTACAACTCAAAGGCCGCGTTGCGTAACTCACTTTCGCGTCAAAGTTATATCAATTATAGGCCCGCGACAAAAAGTTCCCTCGCCATCGCTTTTTAAGCTGAAAAGACTCGAGCGGAGAAAGAAAATACCCGACACCTCGGCTAACCCGCACATAAAATTAATAACAAAACAGCCGGGAGACTCGGGATTGAATCGAAGAGGCTGATCCCTCGCACGCTATTTACCTATTTACCCAATGACAAAATGGCCAATACCACTTTGGCTTCTACATATTATTATTGTCCTTACTTTGCCAATGACATATTCCGCATTCACACCATAATAACAACAACGACCACAACAACAATGATACTGATAATGACAGTACCAAAGAATAAATATTAGACTACAGTAGATTCGACATCCGCAAAGTGTGTAACCTGGCGATGGAAAACATTGCTGCTATCTTTTAGAAAATAGCGCAAAAAAGAGCCTGACGAGTCGCGACTAATCATTTCGCTCGCGTTACCCTGGCAAACTCGTCACATATCTAACTCAATATTGACGATACGAATTGTCACAGACGTCGTCGCTCCTTCTCGAGCGGCAGCAGCCTCTCGTCCCGCGCACGCACACACTTGCGCACATAAATTCGCCTCGTTTTTCCAACTGCTCGCGCGCTACTCGTTATCGCCGCCAGCTAAACAAGCTCACGCGCGACGTACGCATATTTCTCTCCCCGTCCCGTCCCGACCCCCGCTTCCCCCTTCCCCCCGCCCTACAACCCTCTATCGGGAGCGCGCGCGCGCTCACCTCCGCCACCTCCCCCCCTCTTATCCCCGCCGAGCGTCGCTCCTACTCGCCGTTTCCCGACGATCGACGACTGCTCACGGCAATAGTCACTCAAGCGCGACTTCGGCGGAGGAGGAGGAGGGCTGCGAGTGCCTCGCCGAGGAACAACGATCAGCCAAGCATAAACGGCGCCTACGTGGGCGCAGGCGCGCACAAACTCATACGTACACATAAATAAAGGTGCGCATTGCTGCGCCAACGTAATTATTATCACAAAGCGGAATTACGCGGGAGGAGGGGGGGGGGAGGCTAGGTGGTCGACGCGACGCG
>JAPYYT010003339.1:0-13268 GCA_030522565.1 Ceratosolen corneri | reverse complement strand
CCAGGTCTTCCACGTGTGCAGCACCCAAGGCTCCAAGAGCTCCTTTCTCTGCCCGAGCGGCAGCATCTTCAATCAGCGCCACTTTGTCTGCGACTGGTGGTACGATTTCGAGTGCCAGCAGGCCCCGGAGCTCTACGCCCTCAACGAGAGCCTCGACGAGCCCGAGGGGCCCACCTCCCTCGAGGCCCTCCAATTCAACTCGCTCGGCATCAGCCAGGGCGCCGATCTCTCCCTCGCCAGCTCCGGATACGCGAGTAATCGCCGCGACCATCTCCTCTACAAGGATTATCACCACCTCAAGACGTAAGTGGGCCCATCGCGATCTGCTCGGCCTCACCTAACTCGGCTGCACGCTAACGCGATCAATACGCGATCCCTTGGCCTCAAAATGACCGTTTATTCGATCGCCCGTTGCCAAGGAACTTGAGAACACTGTGCTGCTGCAGTTATTTGTAGAGGCAGTGACGGTTATTATTGCGATAAGCCTGCCAATGTCGAAATGTAATAAAGATTCTCCATTGCTCGTGATATTTCGCCTCCATTATTTCACGCCGTGCGCGTGCAATTTATTATTCACCCGAGATCATCGCGAATTCCTAATATCCGAATCGAATGAGCTTGGCGTTGCACGATCTCGACTAAAAAGCATTTTAATCTAATGCTCCCCTCGGAGGCCCAATCGCACAATCTCCCAGGCCCAAATTAAATATAACCCAGTGGAATGCATTTTTGCAGAGACGAGGCGGGAGCCGTTTCGTCGAAGGAGAAAGCCCGAGACATTGGATCGGGTGACAACGGGAATATCGACGAGGCTGGAAGCTCCGCTCGTCCCCCGGCTTCCGGGATTCCCAATGGCGATGGCACCGCCGATTCCAGCCCCGATAATCACTCGCCAGCCCCTCAATACCAATCGCCCTACAATCCCAATGGACCTTTCGATGCACTCGAGCTCAATCAATTGCAGCCGTCTTATCAGCCGGGGGAAAATAACGGCCGCGCTGGTAATTACGAGCTCGAGCGACACTCGGCCACTTATCTTGGCGGGCCGGCGCCGACGAATCTCGATATCGTGCCACGAGGCTTCTCCAGGAATGGCAATGGCGAGCAAGCACGTGCCACTTATCCGGAATTCGAACGGTAAGGAGGAAGAAAGTGATCGCCTCGAGCTGCCAGACCTTCTTTAATCTATTCCAATTCTGTCCATACTACCTCCAAAGCGCGACATTTTATATAATACACACACACATTGACTGCCTAGTGTGCATAAATTAAACGAAAGCTTATCCCCCTCTCTCTCTCTCCCTCGCGCCACTTTAGAAGCAAAGAAGGAAGCAAAAAACAAACTCAACTACTTTAGCGAATATACTCTCGTTTAAAGTTATACCTAGGTTGTGTCAAGAATTTACCGTCTTAATTATTGGGCCCGATAGTAATAATAGCACATTCAATTTCATTCTCAACTGATAAAGATATATATTGCCTACTACGAATTAACCAGAAATACGTCTACGCATTTTCCACTCCCACCCCCACCCCCACCCCCCCAGCCCCACTTGAAAATCAATTGACCAATTCATGTTTCAGAAACGATCGAAATCCTGGCTTTTTTATAAACAATGGACTTTCCAATGGATTTGATGAGTCTAGGAATGAGGCATCGCCAAATGACAATAGCCACGCTGATTATAAGAGCAAAGCCAATAAGAATAACGACAACAATTACGATAGCAATTACGACAGGAGATATGAAAATTATTATAAAAATTCAGAGATTAATTCACTTCCGCAAAAGATTAACAACTACAGCACCGAGAGAAATAACGCCACGAGTAATGGCCAACATAATAATAATTACGCGACTGCCAATATTAACGATAATAGCCAATACAACAATCATTATGAAAATTATTATAACGAAGCGGAAAGAAGTGAAATTAATTCTAATGGCAATTACGAACTTTCGCCACAGCCAATCCACGATCAGAATATCGAAGCGTCCACAGCCAATCCACGATCCTTCAATCCGACCACCATCGACGATGACGTGGACCGTGAGAGACAACGAGAAGTGGACAGCGTAGATCTCAAGCGACAACCTCCCCAACAACAACAACAAACCCATCGACAATACGACCGTCCAGCCCCGCCATTTTTAATCAGAGACGAAAGCTCGTACGGCACTCGCCACGCCCATCTCCCCCCAACAAGCAATGACCACCACTCGGCCCATCCACCCTACTCGGAGCAGAATTTACTGCCCTCACTCGCCCCCGAAGTGACGACCCTTGGGATTGTCAACGTGGAGGAGGTCGGTCAGCGTGCCCGAGAGCGACCCAAGTTTTTAGGAAGGAGACCGGCCGGCGGACTGCCAAGTGGATCGGGCAACGGCCTTCCAGGCGCCAACAAGATCCTCGCGGGTTCCGACTCTGTAACGGGGAAACCGGGCCCCGATTCCGAAGATTCTGATCAGCTGGCCCCCCCTGCCACCGACGCCACTGACATTTGGAATCAGAATACGGCGAGTGGGTGGGGCGGGGCGGAGAGCCCCTACGTGCCCTCCCAACTCAATGCCGAGGATAACACGAGCAACAGCATCAATGCCAACAATAATAATGATTATCATGAGCTGGAGGCCTACGGACAACAATATTCCAACACCGCCGCTCCATCCTGGAACAGTGATCGCATTTTCGACGAACAATATTAAACGTCGGGGCCGTCGATACTCGTCGACTTTCGTTTTATCATCACGGCAAGCATTGTTGCAACGCCTTCCCGATAAAGACTCGAGGACTTTTGAAAATTTGTCCAATTACACGTACTATTATTATAACATGACGTTTCTCACCACACTCATACACTAATCAATCTCCAATTAGGCCATTGGAGGATTAAATTTTTATATGTTTTTTTCCGGGTACTCGAATTAAGGCTGGAGTTGACGTGGCCGATAAATGTATTTAAAAAGATAATATAATTTAGAAAATAATAGTTTAATTAAGATTCCATTTTTAATTATAATTATATATAATTAGATAATTACTCATATAATCAAATAATTTATACAATTGTTTATATAATTGTATAATTTATATAATTATATATATACATTCACCTATTATTAATAAAACTGTTAATTTTATAATTATTCTAAATTAGAAAGAATTTTCGATTTAATGCGTATAAAGTTTTTTAAGAGAACTATTAATTTTGTAAATTGCTGACTTTTAATAAGCAATATAATAATGATATTATTACGTCTAATCGATTGTATATAAAATTAATAATAATATTTAGATCTGCGTTTTAAAAATTTGAGAAAGCAAAAATTTATTAGTGAAAAATATATTTTTGATAATATTCTTAAAATGATTTCAATAGATCGAAATTGAAAAATTCATGTTAATTAAAAGTAATTTTGTTAATTATATATTTATTATTTGACTAGATTCTAAATAAATCATTAGGTTTACTTAAAAAAAAAAAAAAAAAAAAAAAAATTGATTGTCAATAATTAAAAGTTGACTCGTAATTATTACAATAATTATAAAGGCCTATAGTGTGCAATTTCAATTAAAAATACTTTCTTCGGCTTATTATAGTCGGACATACTATTTTCATTATCATTACCATTATCACCATCATTTCATTGTAATTTCATTAAAGTAAAATTCGATCTAAGCTCTTATTTTTAGAAAGTTACAATTATAGAATTGATATGATTATGCTATAAGAGAATAAGTATGTTTTACATAAAAATTTTATAAATTAAACTAGTTGTGATTTTATGGTATAAAGAGATAGATATTTTATATGTAGGATCATAATGTTTTTGAAAGAATAGATTTATTATAGCAATTAAAATGTAAGCTTGTAAAATTTCTGGCATTTACCATAATTACGTGTTTTAGTAGTGATTACCGTGTAAAGTAATTTATAAAAATAAATCATTGAATTATTTGTAAATAAATTATAAAAATATTATCTATGCTTCATTAAAAAAAAAAAAGAACAATTCAATTATACTTAATACACTTTGTTATATTTGACATTAAAAAATAAAATATCGACAATTCTATTACCATATCAAATAAATAAAATAACATACTTTACATCGTTAATTATTGAAAATCATTTTCTATTCGATTACGTAAAAACTGAAAGAGTAAAGAGTTTCATTAGCATTTTGTAAAATAAAAGTCACGTAAAACCAAGCCACTTTAAGATAATATGTTTCACGTTTCAGATGATATTTTTAACATTTTAACATTACAATGTTTAACATAAAATGCATAAAATTGATTTAAAGAATATTCGTAGAAAATATATATGCTTTAATATACATTATTTTTATCTCCATCTAATGTACTGCAATTAGCACACAATATATAAATGTTAGTGTTATAAAAATATTACAACAGTTGGATAATAAACAAAGGATATATTATATGTTGTTTTTTCTGATTTAGCTTTTACCTATATATACAATATAACAATATAATGCATTGTCAATAAATATATCTTTAATCATCATGAAATGTTAATATATTTCGTAAGATCGATAGCATTTCACGCGAGCAGTTTAATTTATTATTTTATATTGAATATGTATTTTGTTTTGAATTTGTTATATATCATCATCGTGCAGCTTAAAATACTAGAACAATAAGTAAATGAACAGTAAAAATAATATTGCGTGCTTTAAAAATAAATCAAAAAAAAAAAAGGAGAAAAAAAATATTCGTTACATAAGAATGTGCTGTTATCATAAATAAATGCCACAACACAACTACAAGCTTGTATACTCATCGATAATATTATTGTGCATGTATGTATTGGGAATGTATTGAGAATAAGAATAAGTATTCAGCACTTTCGTAATGGTGATTTAAGTATTTAAGTAAAATGTAAGCCCATTCTCAATAATCTCTTGTACCTTTTATAAATAATACATTATATTTTATTTGCACTCGGCTTGATTGATTATAAACTTCATGTGTGGCTACATTCAAGTATCATTTACTCACTTATGCGAAGGCCAATAAAACCTGATGGGTCTCGTCAACCATCGCTACTTATTATTACAAACTGTAAATCGTTAGATAATCGCATAATCGTGTCGCTTTATTCAGTTGACTTAATAAACATGCGCCGATCTATCCTCGACTTGCAAATCAATCTATCGAGCCACCAATTCCAATAAATATTTCTAACAGACGGAATTAATATATTGTTTATTAGAGGACTATTACTGTCAAAAATACAAGATAAATAGTACTTCCCTCGTGGTGCTTTGAAAAATTTTATAACAATTTTTCTATCATATTTTCCAAACATATTTATTGCCAGCCCCTCCCAAGCTTAACTTGTCCATCATTTTAAAAACATTAAAACATTTCCAAGTATTTTTTGATATAATAGTAATAATAACAATGATAATTGGATTTGTTTGGATAAACTATGAATTATAAATATGCTTCAAGTATCAAATAAAGTTCAAGAAAATGTTCCATAAAGTGCAAATATACCAATAAATCGTGCAAATAATTAGTCGTACATTCGACGTTTATTTATAAATTTCTGAAAATTCTAAAGCCTTCACTAATCATGCAAAAATGTGCCTCTCATAAGTATTTCAATTGTTTCTAATTGTTTATTATTTAATTGTTAATAATAAATTTTTTGCGCATTACTTTTTTTCTCTTTCTATTTCCTTAATTTAAAATAATTTCATTTAATCTATGCAATTATATTATAAGAAAATTCATTGTAATTTTTAAGTCGTAACAAACATAAGTGTTTTTACATAAATAATATAAGAAACTTTTTTATAAAATTATTAACACTAAAAATACCTAAAGTACGTATAACATTAGATTCTCCTCCTCTCTAATTAAATCAGATTTTGTGTTTTTTGCGCATTGAAATTTACCTACTCGTTTCGTGATTTACCTTGTAACAGTTAATTGAAGATAGAAAAAACAATATTTATGCAGTGTGATAGCGATTAAATCAAAAATTCCGAATGAAGTGCTTGAAATACGGTTAATTATCGATAAGAAGTGGGGAATGCACGAATGTATCATTGGATATAAATAAGATGGCCGGTTATAGAAATTAATTATATGAATTTTCAGATATTGAAATTTGCCGCATCAGGCTCTTGTATATTTACAAATATATGCGAATCAAGTTTAAGCGGCCAAATGGTGTCAATGTCAAAGGAATTTATAGATAAATGTGGTGAATTCTTATCGCCCGTAATTGTCTTTTGTAGTATATTTGTAATGATGCACGATGGAGCTGCAATGATTACTTTTTGAGAATTTTCACGACAATTGGGTTACCTGGCAAAGTTTCCGTATTAAAAGAGTAAAGTTAATTGCTCACAAGTTAGGCCAACTGTAAATTAGCGACTTTTTGCAAACTCATATCTTGGAGAATTTTATCTCTTCGAAGCTCGATATTCATTACAGAGTTCAAGTACTTTTTCTTTAAAATTCATAAATGTAAATATTATTTTAAAGCTTGAATAATAATTTGTCTCACGCTACTAAATAATAAAGCATGCAAAAATCTTATATTCATTGTCAATTTGTAAATATTATTATCGAATAGCGAAACTATTTGTATTATATACAACATGGATATGTTAATCTTACATTAAATAAAGCTATTTTTTTCTACACAATACTAATATATACAAATTGTTCGTATTAATTATTAATATTAGATATTATAATTCACATTACCTGCCCATAAACCCGTAATTAATGAATCCCAAAAGAATCTATGAAATGTTGATAGAATATATAAAGAAATCCCGAACACTAATAAAGTGGTGATTTATATTGCTTTAAATTTATATTTGTAATACTATTATGTCTTGAAATTAATTTGAATGTGTATTATTTAAAACAAATTTAGGTGTATGGCTTTTTAAATTACTCAAATGTTAAAGATACTTTATATTCTTACATTTACACTATTAATAGTTAATAAAAATAATGACTGAGGTAAAAGTGACATTTTTTTTTTGGATATCTTTTGCACGTAATGTATATTTACAGTTAATTAAAGTATAATTTGATGACAAATGTTGTACATTTCTACATTTTATGCGCTATTATTTTAAGTTAATAATTTCTAATTAATTAAGCTATAGATCTTCAACGATTGTATTTATCAGATTTTTTCATTAAATTTTCAATCATTTATTGATATTTGTTGAAATATTCTGTTAATATAATATTGTTAATTCATAAATTGATATTCATTGATATATTATATGGGCTGAATTTATAAATAAGTTAATAAAAATTTTAGTCAAACGATTTGTTTTTCAAAAGAAATAAGAAAGGAAATTAAATGAATATTGTCATTAAATAATTCTATTAGTTAAATTTTTCGAACTTTTTTTTTCACGAAGCTTGCAAGTATATCTACAAATTAATATTGCACTATAAATTCAAAATAAAAACTATTATTTTCATTATAGGAACGAGGATTGAATTATTATTATAACATTGAAATGTAGGTTTGTCGTAAATTTTAAATGTTTGAATGAATATGGAAGGTAAGTGAAGTTCTTATGGTCTATTAAATATTAATTATCTTATTTTAAATTTATTTAGTTAAATATGTATAATATCCGTTTCAAATTAATGAAATATATTGACGAATATCAATATAATCAGTTTGATAAAATAGGCAATGAAAATGAAGGTTTATTAAATAAAAATAAATCCAATATGATTTCCTCCTTAATGTAATTGTTATTTATTATGTTGTCAATTGTTAAATGATAAAATAGCGGGATTGCCGATGAAAATTTTTCAATAAACAATTCGAATGTTTTATTATCTAATGCCAATTATTTGCAATTTTCTTTGTCATAATCTTACACGTCTACTAGTGAACAATAATCTCGAATTTGCAAGGAGTTTATTTGTTAGAAAAATCATAAGAATTTATTTAAATTCACAGTTTAAAGAGTGGAGTTTAGCTATTGCTATAGTGAACAAACACTTGTCATAGACTTTTCAATTATATTATGAAATAATCTCATGAAAACGTACGAAATGAATCCCAGAGCTCCTACTACATGGGGATTTCTACATCACACTACCACACTCAAAAATTTAAATATACTGCAACAGAGGGGAATAGGTGTAGTTTGCAATGAAATGGTTTATCATTTTTTTTTATAACTAATTCTTACTGGACGATCTTTTTTTACATTTTATTGTTAAATGTTAAATTCTCGTGAAAGAAAATCAAATAAAAATCTACACTCTATGCTTGCCATATACTTAAATGTAGATAATTATAAGTAAAATTTATAAAAATTCTTGACTTAATATTTTGGGGATTATTGATACAAGTATGTAATTTATCTATATTTATATATAAGGAAGTACTTTAATGTCATCATAAATATTCTAAAAGCGTTTTAAAGGTGAAAGAAATTTCACACTTTAGAAAGATGAGAAATATTATCATATTACACATTATATATATATATATATATATATATATATATATCTTTTGTACATGAAAATGTATTAAAATTTGGAAAGATTACTGAAATTATAGTAACATATAGCGATTGGAGCGTCGTGGCGAAGATATTATAAATAGGTTGGTAAAATTGAATTTAATAAAAGTATAAATAAAATATTCGTAATTTTTTCAAAATTTTCGCAACACTGACATTTATTACCGCAAGACAAGAAATTTCTCGTAAGATTCGTGCAACTTGATAAAGTGGAAAAGACGTGTAATGAGATGTGCGATCATACGAAGAGAATTATATTTTACTGGCACTCGACTTTTGAAACCGTTTAACGGCTGCTTAAACCATTACTATATATAGAAATAAAAAATAAAATGATTTATTTTGAAACGCGAATGAAATCTCAACTCGTAAAAATAAGTAAGATCCTATGTATAATGGATAGCATTCACTTTCAATTACCAATATCACAATGAAAGAACAAAAGTATGCGAATCAAATTGCCCATTTAATTTACCATTTAATTTACCACTATTCAATTTCCTTGTCGTCCCAATAATCTTCAGCCTACCTCTTTCACTCTAATATAGGATAATGATAATATTGACATTTAAGCTCATGTGCCCCAATTCTCCATGTTTAAATACCGACAGGAATAAACCGTTGTTTATATTTGTATGCGTGAAAAAATCAGGATGTTACTATTGCCGTATACATAAATAAAGAGTGAAACAATGCTCATCACCTTTACCAAGTAGTCATGTCGAAAGCGGATGCACATCTCCTTTGCGTCTCCCTTTCTCACTTCAAAAGCCAACACGTTTACGCAGACAAACACACACACATACATACATATATATACACATATACACACATATATATACACATCTATATATATATATATATATATATATATACGCATATATGTATATACACACATATATATGCACACATATATATGCACGAACCCATATACATAAGTATGTGTATACGTATCTATATACAATCAGTAACGACCGCTAAACGAGAGTTAAATTGTGCTGCGATCTCCTCTCACTTGATCTGTGCTTCTCTGTTTATGCTTTGCTCACAATCCAATACTTTAACTAAGTATATATATATGTGTGTGTGTGTGTGAAAAAGTTGGCGGACTAAAAGGAAAATTATTAATAGATAATTAATATTTATGAAAGATTATTTATTTTTATGTTATTTTTAGATATACTGTGACATTATATGGTAATTCGAGATAATCAATTTCGTCGATAATTTTATCTTACTTGCATCCAATCATAAACAGATAAATTTTGAGGATCCATTTTTGTATATTTTAAATTAAATTGAAGATGCACTTATGAATATGAGCGAGTGAAGAAGTTGGGCAGTTCTGAATTTATTAGATATATTACCATTTTTCTCCATATATTAATTTTTTTGACATAGAATTATCCAATTTGAGTTTCACAAATTGCTTCAATTACGACTTTAATATTAAACTAAAAGACTAATAGTTTTTTTGTTTAGTTATAATTGCGATTAAAGAGAATGACGATAAGACATTGTTATTTTGTACGATGAATGATTAAAAAAGTAAAATAAATGCAAGACAGTTTGTATTCAAGTAAAAAACTATGAGAATTGAGATCCGAGTCCTAATAAATAAATTATGAGCTGAAAATAAATAATAAAATGAGCAATAGATTTGCCATAGGAATTTTTGCGGAGGAAAAGATATTTTTTTATCGATTGAATAAATTTCATATTTGTATTCTAAAAATAGTATTTGTTTTAGCACCAATAATACAAGTGATGGTACATTAATTTTTAAATGATGTCTTTATAATAATATAAATCTTCAAAATCTCGTTAATTAGTAATGATGAGCGACGAAGAGTATAAAAATTTAACGAGGGAGGCAATTTTAGCATTTTATTGACGATTTAAACTATTTTTAATCGGGGATGGGAGGTGAAATAAATTCTGTCGAAACAATTTGTCGCTATAAATTACGATGAAATTGAATGCAGCGCACAAGACAACAATTATCTTGAAGAATAGTATCGACGAAGAAAATATCTGCAAATCTTGTGAGAAATGATTGTAGATAAGAAGTGTCGTATTAGCAATAAAACATCTACAAGTCGCACTACATCCGAAGGTTTTAAGAATATTATGATACAAGATGCTTAAATAATCTAATCTGTTTGTTTCTACCAAGTCCATTAATTCTTTTTTTCTTCAGTATAATCGAATGCAATTATATAATTTTTACTGCGTATCGGCATTAGCTATATTGTGGAGTTATTAGAAAAAAAGTTGTTAAGTAGGAGGACTTGAAACGTTGAAACTAACGCGATGACTTTTGAAATTCTACTTATCAATATTGACATTGTTGATTGTGAATGTCCTTGCATCTAATAAATGTAAATACATTCGGAAAATGTATATCTCGTATGCGACACATTATTAATGCGCGAGATTTGTCTTTTGAAAAATTGGTATCGAAGTAAAATTTCAACCAAAACCAACAGTATTTGCAATTTGCAAGCAAATGGTAATGGATTGTCATAATCATAATGTATTATCATAACTATTTATTAAGAATGCAATAAAATATTTCGATATTTAAGGGAAACCATGGATTTATATATTGTATTCGTTAATTACAAAATAATCCAATTAAATTTATTCTCATTCGCTTTTCTTCTCTTCTATTATAGTAATAATGCTTTTATTGTGCTATAAAAATCAAAAACAAAAAAAGACAAATATTTTTTAAATTAATGTCTAAAAAACGTGGAATGACATTTAAGTTTTTCTTTGCTGAGAATGCATTTCCTAATATGCCAGCTAGAAAAACTTTATTTATTGAATTTTCTCAAAATGAATTATTTGAAATATCTGCACGACATTTATTATAAATATCAAATTTCTGCCTGTTTGAATTATGTTTATAAATTATGTTTGAATTGCCAAAAGAGCAGAGAATGAAAAACTTTTCCATGATTTCATAATTTGTATTAAACTATATCTGCTATTTGTTTTATTTATAGATAAATATTATTATGTACGTAGAATATATATATATATAATTGGCAATTTTTAAATATATTTATATATTTATTTATTCAAGGTTTGTAGTGTATTTTTTATTTTACTGATTGAACTCTGATAAGCAATTTAAATACACAACTCTAGAGCCTAAGAAAAATACAAACACTCAACAAATTTTTAAACCTATAATTAAATGTATAGTAATTGAACATGTTTTATGTGTAATAATATTTTGTAAATACGAGCACATTTGTATGTAAATTTAAAAAAATTCAAAGAAAACGCGTACTCATACTTTTATAAATTTTTATGTAATTTATTGTGATATGATTTTGGATTTTTATCAATTTCTAATTATCTGTATGTATGGGTGCAGACATAATTATAGCATAAAAAATGATATTCTTAAAAATTTTACGTTGGTGGTCGATATTAATATTAATAAGTTAACTTTATGCTTTCGTTAATATAATTTAACGGCTATAAAACTAGTATTATATGTATTATTAGTATATTATTAGGATTGATATTATATGGTATTATAATAGTGATGGCATGTGATGGAAAATGTCCTTTTTTTTTTTTAAAAACGGTCTATTTGTTAAATGGGTATTTGAATTGTACGAGGGAACAAGCAAAAATTCCAGGTATCATTTTACCATGTAAATTGAGAATAATAATTTTAATAGAATTTTTATATTTATAGAATAATAATAATTCCTTAATACAGAATTTAATAGTATTTGTTATAATATTTTCGAGGTAGGCAGTAATGGTTTAATGAAATGGCTGTTTGCGAGGATGATGATACAATACGGCAATAGATCTTCTAGATCCTTGGTATATTATCATAGTACTTTTGCTCTCGATTGGAAACAAGTTGTAATGATTTATCGGAAATGTTATATATTTCGAAGGTGGTTTGCTGGTGGTAAGCCGATCGACAAACCACGTGTACATTGTCAGTTCTTAGGATACCATAATTTTGCGAGTTTCAATAAGCTTTCCATATTATCATTATCACCCAAGTATCATCGCCAGTAATAATCGTGGGACCTCGTAAATGGATTGCGCAGCAATTGATGAAGATCGCGCGCCAAACACTTTACACGAGGACGGCAGCTTGTGAATAATTTGAATAATGGTAACAATTAAGAAGCGAAGTGCATGTGTCCATTGTCCGGAGGCGATTCTCGTTAAAAATCTTAATAAATGTTGCGCAAGAGGATTCGTCGTACGTCCGAGCGAAATGAAGTAGTCACGGCGCGCCTAATGAGCGTCCCCGGACAATTACTAAACAATAGCTAAATACCGAGAAACGGCGAATATATCGAATCATAATGGCCTATAGTGTAAAAATACGTAATGACTAAGATGCCGTACGCTTTCATAAATATAATAAGCGAGCTATTTGTTGCGCGGTGCTCTCGTGCGGCCCAACTCGCCGCGACATTTGGCGCAGCGAAAATTTCCTACGTTGCACGGGCTCGTTAAGTAATAAGCAAAACAGGCAGCGCCCTCCCCCTCCCCCACTTAACTCGCTGCGAAATTACAAAGGAGCAGTGACTTTTCAGTTGGAGGCGTAATTGCAGCGCCGTCAATTACAGGGGAAAAAAGGCAGCCGCCTCCATCCACTGACACCGCCACCGCCGCTATCCACTGACACCGCCGCCACCGCCGCCACCGCCGCCGCCACCCG
>JAPYYT010003338.1:0-13270 GCA_030522565.1 Ceratosolen corneri | reverse complement strand
AAAAAAAAAAAAAAAAAAAAAAAAAAAAAAAAAAAAAAAAAAAAAAAAAAAAAAAAAAAAAAAAAAAAAAAAAAAAAAAAAAAAAATCATCTTTTCCTTACCTCATTTCATATATATATATATCTATATATATATGTTAAGAAAAACAAAAAAAAATATATATATATATATATATATATATATATGTTAAGAAAAACAAAAATATATATATATATATATATATATATATATATTTATAGCCGTATGAAATATTAGTACAAACAACATATCGAAAAGGCATGTAATATATTAATAGAAATTAATTCAAATTTCTTTCAAAGCTCACATTTTTAACACGTCCTTTTCCATTGCTAGTTTCAATTTATAATTCGTTTTTTTATTTTCTAATAGTATTGCTAATAGTGTTGCTTTTTAGATATTATACTCGCGAATGTACTCATTAACAAATATCTCATTATGATGCGTCAGAAGCTAATCTTTAAAACCTTGCGTATAAAGTAGTTGATATTTATTGACATTGATTTCCTTTAAGGACTTAGCATAATGCAATCTATCAATAAATGTGTAATAAAAAAAACAATAAATAAAAGTATGAAATAAGAAGAAATGAAAACAAAGAGTTAATACACACACGCAAATACTTTATCAATAAACTGCTTTCTCTTCTTGTTATATATAAAAAATTGTATGTTTTTTTCATAATTATTTTCTCTCTTAATTGGAAATTTTGTCTTATTCACTGTGCCAAGTTGCTTTACAGCTTGAATATCAATTTCATCACAAGCAATTGCACATCGAATGACATTTATGCATAATATATATTATTTTTCATTGTATGTATATAAACGTTCAAATTGATATTTTAAAATGACACGCAATAAAGATCTGGAATCAAGATTAAGCTTGTTGGTCTTGGTCGATAAAAGTAATCGAAAAATCACGGTTGTTCAAAACTTTGTCGTCGCCACATGCAGATAATATTATTGCGATGATAATAACAGGACAAATAAAGATTAATGCGTTTAACTGTGCGATTAGAGGGGGGAAAGGGCTTAAATATCGGCGGTGAGAAGATTGTCAATGCAGAAATGGAATAGTTTTGGAAACTGCCTCCGATATTCATTCGATATCGAGAAAGTAGATCCTTGGAAATTAATTGCAACTATTGAAAAGTGGGAGGGGAGTCTAGAGACAGAGAGCGAGAGAGAGAGAGAGAGAGAGGACGTTGGGATAAACAGGGCGAGGGGGAGAAAAGTGGGAGGAGAGGGAAATTAGGTGGCCGGGTCCGGTGGATGGTCGACCCTCTGAGAGGCAAAGAGGGACGACGTGTTCCTTTCGGATAAGAAAGTCGGGCGGTGCGCACATCGTAGCCATATCGCCCCGCTCGAGTCTATAAGTCGCGGGGTGGGGGGAAGCGAGCGGAACCTTATTATACAAGAAGCTGCAAAAAAAGCCCGAAAGTCAGCAGAAGCCGAGGAGCAGGAGATTATCCCTTTATCTGATCTTCATTTGTCAAACGACATCGGCTTAATTTAATCGCGGCCCGAGCTCTGGGCGCTATCGCGGACTCCGGAAGAGCTTTTCCTTATAGAAAGGAGGAGAAAAGAAATGCCGCGTGGGGTATATTTCAGAGGAGCTGCTGATTTATGCGGGCGAACGCTCAGCGAGAATAATGTTAATTTATTTTTCCAGTTTTTCCGGTTGCCTCGTCGGATCTGCCCGATGCCCGCGACTCTCGAACTATATATTCCGCCCCCGGGGAAGGCCAACTTTAACTCGAACGCACACATTCTCATCCGCGACTCCTTTTATTTTCTCATCCCGAATACTTTTATCAAATTGAATTGGTAGCTTGTTTTGAGGAGGAAACTCCTCGCTCTCCACTTATTTATTGAGATGAATTTCCCGTGCGAATTTCGCCCTCACCGCTCGTCATTCATTATATTCAATTGTCTTGGGAGGCCGGCTGTTGACTGCAAATCATATGCAACACATTAATAATCTTCGAAGAGGGATTGATTTCGCTAATAAGGCTGTACGAGTCACAAAATGTTTTCATTTTATGTCGTTAGCGCTCGAATTGTCAAATTATAAAATGAAAAGAGGTTTTCCCTTCGACAAGCGAAACCTCCATTGGACACAATCTATTTGAATAAACAAGTACGTATACCATAATGAAGTTTTATTTGTCGCACGATAAACTTTATGAAATACAACACTTTCCCATAATGCAACTACGCCCATCAACATAAGTTTAAAAGAGGCCGAGGGTTGTATAGCGAGTAGAGGAGGAATTTTAAAAACGAAAACATTCGTCAGAATTACGAGACACTACTTGGCGCATGTCGTTTGAGTTTTTGCGATTCCCTATCAAGCAATAAAAGGCTTATATATACATATATATATATATATATACATGAATAAATAAATAATCAAAGGACTATGTAGAAGTGCACATTCTCCGTACAACCCGTCTGGCCAATTAGATGGCATAAAACAAAATTGATTGCCAGTAAATCGACACTGTTCTAAATGAGACAAAAAGTTATTGAGACGCAACGTTCCCACTCAAACTACCTATTTACCTCCTCCCCCTAATTTTCTCGCCAATATACCTTTCTATATTTCTATATCCGATTGTTCAATATCCCCGTATCAGAGCGATTACCACTGTAGAGGCAAATTGTAATCAATAAATGTGTGAAGCTAACTTACAAATAAATGCAACCCCGATTTTAAAACAATGGCACACAAAGGCACCCTTACAACGACACACACACTCCCATCGATAATTAATGACACTCGTGCAGGAGGAGGAGGAGGAGGCGGCCCGCGTGGGAGCAGCGCAAGGGATCTGAGCCCTCGTGACCAATGCAGGTAGGTTTGCCGAGACTCGATCTTCGTCTTCGAGGGCTTTGACGGGCCACGTGCCTCGTCCGCCCCGAAGCCGACATCCTCGACGGGCGAATGCCTAATCCAGGAGGCACCCGGGGCGGCAGCGGGGCGATCGTCGCTCCACGTCGGTGGCGGTGGCTGCGACCGCGGCATTATCGATCCGTCGCCACTGGGGCTCCTGGCGATCGCTCGATAAGCGTCGGTAAGAAAGGCGGGAGGTGCGAATGCCGCGGTGAAATTACTTCCTCGGCGAGAATGACGTCGAGTTTATCGTGTGTGTGAGGCCGCGGCGGGGGGGATTCGATTGCGCGGGGCCGAGAATATTGTACTGAATGCCCCGGCATTCAGGGGACGCCCTTATCTGCCTATCCGGGCGGCTGTCAGCAAAGTTCTTGAATAACGTCGGCCGGAGACTGGCTTCCCTCCCTCCCTCCCCGTCCCCGCCACGACGCTCCATCCACCCCCTTCTTTACCGCCGGCCGCCCATCCCGGCCGAGTAGGCGCTGACTGTTCGCTTGGGTTTTTCAGCTTCGTGTCTCCTCTTGGCTGCCTCTTGGTGGCCAGGGGGGGGGCGGGCTTGGGATGCGCCCAGTGACCCGATATTGCGAGAGGGGATCCTGGGTCGGCCGATGTGTTAGCGGGTCGCGGATACAGGTGGTTGGAGTACCTCGTGAATGGCGTCGGACGGATTTTTCACTCGTAAAGCTGATGAATTAGGGGGAGTCGCGTCGGCTGGATAATTGACTCGCTGTCGTGGGAATTTATTTTTCCTTGACGCTCGGCCTAGTGACTTTTATGCCCCTCTCGCTTAAAACATAAAAAGCCCAAGAATTGGCTAGTTTGGTTGGTTCCATTTCCATTGGTGTTGGCACGTGTCCTTATGAGGCAATTTTTTTATTGCCAAGCAAACTGTTGGAGGGGCTCTTTTTGTTCAATAAATAACTCATTGATCATTTCATGTGTATGGGCAAATATGGGTGTTATTTGAGAGTCGAGCGAAATTTGGATAATCATTGTGCGTGCTTATGAAAATGTGAGAATAATCGTGCAATGCAACGAATGAAAAATAAAGTTTCTGTATATGAATATATGTCCAATGCGAGATGCGAATAAAATTTTCCTAATTTTTTTAAAACGAAGCCTTGGAGTTCGATTGATCGCTACAGATTTAATAAATAATGTCAGAGCGACGTTAATTTTCCTTTATTCGTCAAGAGAACCATCAACCTCAATTACAAAAGGCAACAGCATTAATGAACAATAAAGTTTTCTCTCCTACGCAAACCGACGCTACCTGTCTACTTCTCCTTTGTCCACTTTCTCCCACTCGGCGTCTATCTCGCTCTCTCTCTCTCCATTAGCCTTTCTCTACCTCTCACTTTCAAACTCTCGCGGCTATCTTTCGGTGCTTGGGATATATGTCTAACCAACTATTCTATGCCTCCATGACTATGCGACATGACTGTCAGACGTTCCACGATAGATAATGTTTGTGCTTTCCTATGGTTATATAAGATGGGAGGGGTGCTGTCGACGTTGCGCGACATTTGCATTCAGCGTGTCGGTCTATTGACTGGTCGGTGAAAAACTGATTAAGCGCCTTCGGCGGCCTAAAACTGACAAATCATGTTTTAAACGAGACATTAATGCGACACGTTGGATTCATTGGATTTCCACATTTTCCTTTCCCACGACGCTTATTATTTAAAACAAACGCTTAATAATAATAATAAACGAGGCAACGTGGCATTAATTGCCTCTCTATTCCCTTCCGTTTATTGAAAGTCAGTGATAGAGGACGATTTTGTGGCGCGAGCTCTCGACTCTTGCGATAATACAGAATGGAAGAGCTATGAAATTGGAAGAGTGTCGACATTGAAATAAAATTTACGATCTCTTTTCAATATAAGACGTTCTAATGAAGTCGGCTTCTTCAGGAATAATTTAAAGCGTCTTATTGGGGATTATGCAAGCGGAATACGATGCTAAAGATATACTCCGTATATTGCCAAATCATTGTCCGATAAGAGATTTTAATCCGCAAAACCTTGGCGAATGCATCGAGTTTAATCTTATTGTACTAATAATTAATCCGCAGGAATACTTTGCTACCGGGATGAAGAAGGGAGACGAAATTGAATAAATTAAGGGAAGATCGACGTTTTGATAAAACTTAGTTTGACGGGGAATCATAGGCGGCTCCACGCTCTATAAAAGAAATCTCGAAGCTGAGAATTTGCCCCCATCCCCCGCCCCCCCTCACTTAAGTGACTTACTCGAAACCAAGTAAATGTACTTTTTGAAGCTCTGCGGCCAGCAAGTAGAAGGGGACGTTTGCTAAAGAATCGCGCCGTGGAGGGCGAGAGAGGGAGGGCGAGAGGGGGGAGAGTGTGGGGGAGAGAGTGGGGGGGAGTAGGGAGTTTGAGGGCTGGCAAATTAGCGGTAGGATTGGACGAGTAATCCGCAGGGGCGAAACACCAAGAAAGAAAATATAAGCTGTCCAGAGGGACAGGGATGATGAGACGATGGAGGTGGGATAGCGATAGGGGATGAAGAAAGTCGCACGGAAATTCAGAATCGTCGAAAGAGCACGAGCAAGTGGTTAAGAATGCGAAAGGGATATAAAGTAGCATATTTTGTTGAGAGAGAATAAAACTTCCATTTAGCGAAGAAATTAAAATTGAAGGGAGAAGGAAAGATTTGGTAACATTGTCTCACATAATAGAGCGCATCCTCTTTATACTCCTCTGAAATAGTCTTACTTTCCATCTCCTCAGTCATAACTTAATCCCAATGGTTATTAATTAATTTTATTCAATCAAACTTTTCTCGTTTTTCTCTAAATAATACAAATTTAGGCTAATTGGCATCACGTCCTCTACTCCTCAAATCATCATTATTTATTTATTGTACGTTGCCGGGACAAAGTTTACCGATCTACTAGCATTAATGCGTTTCTCGAATAAAAAATTAAGCCTAATAAATAATTAAAAGAGGTGAATTCTATTGCAGCTCCATGACTATTTAGCAAAGTGAATGCCATTTAAATAGCAATGCTGTCAATCAAAATTGCAATCCAACTGCTTAGATGGATAACTACCGCGTAGTTAAAGGGCGCGGAAGAGAAGCAATTGGCGAGAGGAGCAGCCACTTGTAACAAGCGCCATTCCTCTCCCTCACATCTGTCATGTTAATAATTAGGAAGCGCGTGCTGGCAGTTGGAAGCTGCGGCGCGGTGGAGACAGAAATTAGCCGAATTGTAAGGAGCGCCAAGGAGCGCCAAGAGATAAAATGTTATGCTCGCAGTGGCGGAAGAAGAAAAGGGTCGTTTTTCCGGGACAAATGGACTCTGACCCCCCCCCCCCCCGGTGCTTCAGTTATTCTTTAATCCCGGCCTCTCCCCCCCCCACCGAGAAATTGCTCCCGGGCGTGGCTATAAAAGCCTCGGCTCGGCAAATTTATATGAGCTTACGAGCCTCGCCGCACGGGCGCACGGGGGCTCGTGGGGGGTTGCGATTGAAAATAATGAGACATTGCGCGGAATTGTGGCCGAAGCGGTCGCTCCTCATCTCCAGGATAGCTCGCCAATTTAGGATTTGCTCAGTTAAGTCAGCCCTGGCAGCGCCTTATAAAAGTCGTGGGGAGGCGCGCCGTTAATTAATCTCGCGATTTATTGGAGCCTTGTCAGGGCTGCTTTTACGTGCCTCCTTTCTTTTCCACTCGGTCCTGCCCTCCGAGGCCACTGCACCTCCTTCTCCCGCAGACATAATGACGATGTAGCGCAGCCTTAATGGCAATGTGTGCGATGTGCTTGGCTCGAGTGGATAGGACATTGGCCTTCCCCGAGCGAGGGGGTTGCGCCAACTGCACTACTACCTCCTCCTCGCCATCGCGCAAACTCCAAAGCTAATTGGGCAACTACACAGGCTAAAGGTCCTACTGACTTTTATTATGCCCTCGGACCGGCGCTATTAAAGCGGAATGCACTCTCCGTTATAATATATATATACATACACATATACGTTGGTATGTTTATGCGTGTGGTTGGAGATGCGCTGAGGGAATGCGGGTGCATAGGCTTTTCGTTTGCTTGATCTCGAGCCGCTTAAGGCTTGCGAGACGATAGTTTGCACGTAGCGGGGGTAAGGTGGCCTCTAATCGAAAGCGGCCTTTGTGCGGAAAACTCAATTATTGGCAGAGCAGAGGGCAGGGCGACGTAAGGGAAGAGGGAAAAGCGGGGATTTGGCGGAGCAACAAGCACTCGGTGGCCAGTAAACACCTCGGAATAAATCGTTAAGTAATGCCGTGGAGGGAAGTCGAGGGCGGAGCTCCTAAGCGCACTCGTTTATACCTGATTTATTTGGCCGGCCAGTTATGAGTGCGATAGGCGAGCGTGAGAAGCCGGCGATCGAGATCCACGGGGAGATATCCAATCCAGCGCGTAAATCACATAAGGAAATCCGAGGCAGCGTGCGCGAAGCGTGGAAGGATCGTCTTAATTGATCTACAGCCGAGCTCCTTACTTCAGCTCATTCGGCAAGACGTATCGCGGGGGTGGATCGCTTAGGTCCTCGGTGGGTGGGGGGTGGGGATGCTGGATGGCTGGATGGCTGGAGGCACGTAAATATAAAAGAAAGCCCCGGGTAATGGCCGTCGAGGAGTATAAGGGGCGAGATGTGCCCTTTGGCCTCACGATTATTGTACGTCCGGTCGGGGCACTTAATTTCTTAACCCTTGTATGGACTCCGAGGAAGTGGCGGGTGAGGAAGAGTAGAGGGGAGGCTGCCCGAGCTGCACCGGACACTCGCGTCAAGCGTTTCTTTTACTTCTGCTCCCTCGTGGCCATCGTGATTATGCGTTTTTTAACTCTAATAAGCGTAAGATTGGTTTTATCTCTCTTTCGTTCGGAAATAACGGCTCTAAGGGCGTACGTGTTCTATGCGGGTAATGACGAATCGAGCCGACAATTAATTAGCAAAGTATGTGGACGTAAAGTGAATATTGGAAAGCAACCTTGTCAACATTGCAATTTTATTTAACGCGCATGTATCTATAAGAATTTTCTTAATAGTAGAATACAATAATGATAAGCATTGGACATGCATCAAGATAATACGATATTATTACCCGATTGCTTGTTGTTTAATTAAACATTTTTATTCGTACAGCTATTATTAAGCTGTGCCTATTGTATCATTATTATTGCTATTATTATTACGTAGTTTATACCAGTAGAATTATCTTTATATCTATATATAAATCAAAGGCCATTAATTTTTACCTTAAATAATCAAATAGGCGAAAGAGGTCGTCTTACGTGTTAATATTTTCTCGCGTAGGAAGCACCGGCGTTGGTGCAATATTTTCGAAAGGCTTACTACAATTCATATTCCCTTTTTAAACAGAGAACTGTATTAGCCTTGGCACGTAGACAGTAAATAATCGTTATATTGGGGAATAATATTCCTTCATTTTCGAAATCTGCAATACATTATACAAAACTGAGGAAGAGTAGTGGTTTAATGAAAATGTGGAAAATAATGAAAATAATTCGCGCACGACACGACAAACACATTACGCTGCGTGTAATTTGAGAGCGAGTGATGAATATGCAAAATGCTCATCCATCGACTTTGCCTCTGCGATTAGGCGGTAAGAGGGAGGGAAGGGTGTAAACAAAGTAAAAAACAGCGAGGCGTCCATATCGCGAGGCCCAGCCACGAGTTGTTCATCGGCTGTGTGCGAACTTCCGATAAGGTCCTCGTGGTGGCTGCAGCCTCCCAAGGAATCCGCGAGGACGATCTCGGTGCTCCAGGTGCTCGTCGAATCCCAAGCATCTTACGCGCCCTGACGATACATAATTTATGTGACCAGGATGGAGCTTAGTTGCTTAAGCAGCCAAGATTTCCCCCATCCAAGAAAGCCTCTCCCTCTCTCTCTCTCTCTCTCTCCGTCTCATCGAGCAACCCCAACGCGAGTCTCTCGCGGCCGTAATGTACTCGGTTATTACGTAGGAAGAAATCGAGCCGGCGAATGATGAGACTCGCTTCTCCCTTCCCCCTTCAGCTTTAGCTCTTGCGAATCCCTTGGACCTAATTAAGTGGAGTTCGACAATCGGGGATAGCGTGGCGAGTCGCCCCGACAGCTGTGTGCGTCTTACGTAGACATAGATGGCGCTTTTTTGTCGTCCTCTCGCTCGCACACAGATGTACTTGTAGTGTGAGTGCTTATAATCTTGGATAAGACTTTGGGAGGAGAGATTTGTGGCGCGGACGAGCGTTGCTTACGAGTGCGCATGAATCAATTCCAAGCATTATTTATCACTCTTTTCGACAATTACATTATTTTGGATTATATATAAGGGCTCGATTACTTCGTTGTCGTGCTTCCATTTGGATAATCGCCAATTATGAAATTTCCTCTTAATCGGACAGCCAATGTGATTTCATTTCACATTTCATAAGCTTGCCAATGGTCATTCGTCCCTCTGTCTCTTTTAAAACCGTAGAATTAATAATTTATCGACAAATTGCCCACTTGTATTTAACATCGAGGACAAATTCTTAGGTATTTACAAGGGTCGGCTCCTATTAATGTGTTCCTCTTATACGAATAAATGTATTAGTAGGCGGATGCATAAACTTTAGGCAGAAGCTCAATATTGCGTGAATTAGTTACCATCTTATGATGGCTTACGGGCCGATATTTACAGACAAGCGCAAGATGAATGGCGAATTGGTATTTTCACAATAATATTTGCATTCCTATTCGAGCGACCACTCGAATGTTAATCGACTGTTTTTCGTCTCGGAATGGAGGTGACTCGGTACGGTGGCATTGCACTTTTGCCGAGAACTAACGGCTTCTCGCAAATGCCCAGACAGACAGGCGATAAAAATCATAAAGCATTTTTAAGCAGATAGTAGAGGTAGTTGCGCGACGAGTATTTGGGCACGAAAGTCGAGTGTATTATTAGCGAGCGCGATTAAACGAATGTAAAATGGGAGCAAGAGATCCCCCTGGGACCTCTAAGCCCACCCACTTAAAGTACATTACACGTTCGTATAGACCGAAAGAAATAATAACAATGGTAGTGGTGGTGGTAGTAGTGGTGGTGGTAGTGGTAGTGGCAGTGGCAGGCGAAGGTAGCGACCTCCTCGCATAAAAATCCTATCCAAGGAGTTTTGCCGGCTACACTTGGCCCGACTCAGACTCACCCGATTAATAACTCCTTCCCCGAGAGTACCACGACAATTCCTTCGAGAAGAGGGTCACCGCAGATCGTCCTCGCCACTGGCAAAGCCAAGGGTAAAGGCTCTCGCGGAGCCCTCGACGGCTTTCAGCTTCCTTACACGGTCCACTAGACGTGATCTCCGAGCCTCGGACAACTTTACCTTCCCGATTCTTGGGAGGAGGACAATAATGGGCAGCGGACTCTCGCAAGAGCTTGCGGCAGCCGAAGAAACTGATGCGCTTTGTTTCGGACGAGCCCACTCCTTCATCCAGCCTCCCCCTTCTTTCGATCTCTCTTCAGTATTTGGATAAGGCCTCGGAAATCAAATAGCGGGGGCTCTTTAGCCTTAAGAGAGGCTGATACTTTTCAATCGCCGTAAAGCTCGCTCTGCTCTTTACCCTCTTCTTCTCTCACGAAATTCTCCACTTGTCGTTTGGCATTGTGGATCGTCTGTGCGTAATCTATGAAAAACTATGGACCACCAAGCCTCGAGCGTCGCATTCATTTCGTTCGAATACCGAAAAGAAAAGTCTTGGATACGCGGCAATCCCGAGGGCCCGACACACGCCCACTTAATAACTTATTAAGGCCTCGCGCGGCCGAGCAATGCACAAACGGCAGCCTTCACATTCTAAATCCGATTTTTCTTTTTTAAATCCAAGCGCCACCTTCGGCCAATAATAACGAGCTGCCACTCACTCGTTTGCGCGCCCTCGGCCAAGCAATGCGCATCGCCGATAGAATTGAGATAATCAAGTGCATAAAGCCCAGCGGCCAAGTAAGTACACTCGCTCCCCAGCAGCCTGAGCCCACCTTGCCTACCACCCACCCCACCGCCCCCTCGGCCCTAATAGCCGAGCGAGCACGCGCAGCCAGAGCAGGCAAAACCCTGAGAATGAGGCAGCTAAGGTCGGGAGGCTCGACAAAACACGGCGCCAAGCCAGCCGCAAGAAGAAACAAACTATCCATAAATATGGCCGAGAGTGTCCTCCGCCTAATCGCCGGCCCCATCCGACCCTGGCGCCCACCTCTCGCCCCCCCCCTCCGCCCCGTGCTACGGCCTGGCCAACTCGCGATAAAGCAAAGAGCCGACGCGCTAAATACTTACATAAATCTGTATTGCCCCGCGCACAGCCGTGAGGAGGAGCTTACGCCTGGCTGCGACGGTCGTTACGCGCGGCTGTACATCGGGGAGAGCTTTGCCCGGGCGAGCCAAGGAGCCGCTATTTATCGCCCGAGGGAGAGGGCCCGGGGGATCATCTTACAACCCGGGTGGCTGGCCCTTGTAAGGAGGTGTCGATAGCGCGGCTACTACTACGAGACTCGCCACCACCCCACCGTCCCCCCCACTCCAACCATCCCGCCCCACCGCAATGGTCCGCCCGTCCTGTGATTTCGTACTTTCGGTGCGATCCTCGGTGCATTAACAATGCACGCTCGATGAATAAGTACGAGGCTGCAACGGTCGTTAATATTCTCAAGGGACGGCCGCGTGCGCTAACAAGAGCTTCCTCGGGTTAATTTACCTTTTTTTTTTTAGCCGCCATTGCTATTCACGCGACTGCTCCTCGACACGGCCTATAATAATAATGCTCTTGGGCACTTGGCGCTAGCTGTTACGTAATTTCCTACGTAAGTTGCGCGTCCACATTTCATTACGAATGAGAGCGCGTGAATTATGAGGGGAAACACGCAGCCGTAAACGGATGAAGCGACGATGGACTTTCAAATGCTAATTGTCCGACACTACTTTCAAAGTTTTCCAGCCCAAGCGGTTTCAACAATCATCTGCAAAGTTGTGTTCTGCACGATGCTTGGCAGCCCAAGATACATATGATTACGAAATGCAGAATTGCCAAGAGGGAAATAAGACGAAACTCGTCTGCCGACGAACTGCATGTACGCGGACAAGTGTAAAGTGGAGCCAATGGTAGTTTCAATAAGGTTATGGTTCTCGGTTAAATTATCTCGTGGCTTACAAGAGTTTAAATTTGCCATGAATTGAAGGATAAAGCCTGGGAGAAGCAAGCTCACTTCCTTCGAGACTGCGGCCACATTTAGAAGCCATGGAGATCGGAGCTCGCGAGTACAATGAGACAATGAAATTAATCAGGCTGCGCGTCTCGAGAATACGTAAAATGCATCACAAGGACGAGTAAACATTCTTAAAGGTATAATTCGAGCAATAATAAGGATGGAAAGCATATACAGACCCGCCCTACATTTCGAAAATTAAAAAGTCTGAATATTGTAGAGTCTCGGTCACAATTCGCCAACATCTTTGCCCATTCCATAGAGAAACAGGACAGAGAGGCAGAGAGAGAGAGAGAGAGAGAGAGAGAGAGAAAATAGCTCGTAAATAAAGCGCACTCGCCTTATTGAAATCCATTCGCCCGTACCCACAAAAGGGTTGATATTTCCATTCGCTCTCCCTCTCTCTCTCGGTCTCGGTCTCGCTGGCGAGATAGCAAGTGCCAATTCCGCGCGGCAAGAAAAGCTGGAATCTCCGCGGCGGCAAAGCTGCAGGGCGTGAGCGAGAAATCCGGGAGGCGCGAGCGCACCGCAGGGCGCTTCCAGGCAATAAATCTACCGGGTATATCTGAGCTCATGAATGTTATTAAGATACAACCCCGCGTGGCCGCTCTCTCGCCAGCCGAGCGCCAGTTACCCCGGCTGATAAAAAGGAAGTGATCGCAGGTACGAGGAGGGGGAGGAGGAGCTGCGGGGAATCGGTGGGCCGTTAATTTCGCACGCGCAAACGGACATTGGACGCGCACTCCTCACCCGGTTTTTTAATGCCTGTGCGAGGGGAAGGGATCCTTGGGGTTGGGAGGGGTGGGGGGCATGTCGCGGGTAAAGATGGGAATTGAATTTCGTGCTGGCGGGGTGAATAGTAGAGTAGGACAGTCGGGTGGCTGGACAGAAGCGCGTAGGCAGTGCTGGCCGATTCGAGTCGTAAAGCTGATCCGGCCCAGGCGGAATTTTTGTTATTTCTAGGGTCTTCTGACTCAGCAGCACGCCGTGTCCATTGAAAAGGAGTCGAATTAGCGAGATCCACGGCGAGAAAGGAGTAAGAGTAAGGTGGAAGTCGGCGTGGAAGAGCCGAGGGAAGAGAGAGCAGGACAGGCAGTACGGGAGCGG
>JAPYYT010003337.1:0-13274 GCA_030522565.1 Ceratosolen corneri | reverse complement strand
TGGCCGTTGGGTTCGTCTCGGGGGCGGCGTCGGGGGACGGCCGAGGGGGGTATTAGCATTCTCGCGGATGAAGGCGACCGGATGAGGAAAGCCTTGGCAAGTCTTGGTAACGATAGGGACGACACGAGATCTGGGATGAGAGAAGTAAGGAGTGGGATTTCCCTCAGCGACCTGTTGTGGAGCTTTTCTCCGCCGCTCACCCACCCCATTGTCAATGATTTTCTTTTCCATGGCACGCGCGCCTCGAATTATCGCCTTACTCTGCTGATTCGTGGAAAATATTCCCACCAACCACCATTGTTACTAATCTATGCCGTTCGGTGTGGCTTAGCCCTCGATAATCCGCATTGACGAATTAGTTAATTGCGGTTAAGGGAATATATAAGTTATTGCTAGGCACACATTGTGAGAAAATTTCCATTATCGAGCTCATGTAGCTAACCGATCGAAATAATAAACACGTAAGGACAAACACTTTCTCTAATATCTGCAAAATCTTACGTCAATGCAACTATTGTTTTAATAATTGCGTTACTAAAGTTACTTAAGATTAAATATCGTTTGTTAAATTCACGGGATAATTAGTGGAAAAAGATATTTTTCCGACTTATTAGCAATCGGTATAATTAGCTTTATGTATGCATATTGAAATGATCAGGTGTTGGTTTAAGGAAATGTTAGTGTAAGGTATATAATTAGTGGAAAATCTATATTAAACTAACCCAAAATTACCAATAAATACCTAAATATTTAATAAGTAAATAATATTGAATATTGGTTGTTTACTTTTTAATCTTGCAAACGTATAAAATTGTTATTTATATCTGTGAGTATAAAATGGTCCATCCAAAAGTATTTTTTAAATTTTTCACCATAAATATTTATCGAATGTAGATTTGTATGTACTCGTGAAATAATAAAACGAGAAATTGATTTCTCGACAGATTAATTGTTGATATTCATTATAAAGCGATAAATTATCGGCATGAAAAAATAATAATTTCGCTTATTAAGATAAGTATGTTTATTTTCGCTCAAACGTACTAATCTCCATTTCCTCTTATCTTCATTAACATTTATATCAACTCTTAATGATTCGGACACATTGACGTAAGAGTAAAAAAAAGGTTTGGTCATTGAAGAAAGTTGACTTTATACATAAATATCGTATTATAGAAAATGTAGGACTTTTTTTCAGGAAAGTAGTTCCATTAATTATCATTAAAAGTTGCGAATTACATATATAGATAATGTTGGGCTGTGTCAATAGAGCATTGAAATGATTGGAATTAACTCGTATTTGAAATCGATGCATCTGCCGTCTTTCTTATCGCCACCGACTGCTTATCACTCTGATCTTATCAATTATTATTAATTACGTAGGTATAACGAAGCATGAAAGTTTTCCCTCTCTGCTCAGGAGTAGCAGTGGTAGTAGTAGTGGTAGTACTGGTAGTAGTAGTAGTAGTAGTAGTAGTTCATTAAATCGATAGATCCATGCAAATCAACTTTCTTATCCATAAATGGCGTCGATTTGCGCGAATCTACAGACGGTTTCTTCATCTGATCGCCCCCCCCTCCCCCTCCCTCCCGCCACCACCACCTACCGTTCGTAAGATGCGTTTATTACATTCAATTATGTGATCTTATCGCGACTGTTTAAAATATTAGCATTTTTAATTGGTCTCGGAAGAAAGATATAAATTTCGTCTGCAATTTCGCGAAAAACAAAAAGTCGAATATCGACCTACTTATTTTCGTAAAAAGGCACGTTATTATTTAATATATAAATTTATTTTAATAAAATTAATAACACTCATTTGTGAGCAGCATTAAAAATATTATTCATCATTATCAACATTACATAAATTTTGATTGTGAAAAAAAAGAAAAGAAAAAGGTAATGGCAATATCGCTGCTCCTCTTTCTCCTTTTCATCAAAAATTGTTTCATTATTAAAGCACGAGGGGCATTTAAAAAGAAAAAAAAACGTAAATTTACGTCATTAAAGCCATTACAATTAGCTTAAAGCTCATTATAGTTATTAATTAACTCAAAATAACTATCTATTTTGAGAGATATAGAGGCCATTAGCCTGATTATATATGCAATAATTTTGTGAAAACGTTGTGGTCTCGTGAGTTAATTAAATATTTTCGTATATAATGCAATATACGTATACATGTGTGCGTGTGTGTATATATATATGTATATATATATATATGTTATTACAACTCGGGTTGATACATTTAATTTGCATATAATGTATCATTAAATACATTTTATAAATAAGAAACGAATCGCTTTGGCCGAAATTGCCGGGACTTGTCTTTCAAGCAGAAATCCGAATGGCACTCACTTTACGTAAAGTTTGCCTCACTGCAGGTGTAATAATGGTCCCCTTGCAGCTGAAATTTCACATTTTTTTCTTCTTCTCGAATCATAAATACGGATAAAGAGAAAGTCATTCGTAAGACGTGCCTTCCATCTCTCATACAATGCACACGAATTGACGCTCAATGCATAATATTGAAGAGGGAACGTCCTATGCACCGAGACGCTTTGCCCACAAAAATCCATTAATCACCAATAACAATCAACGAGCCAATTATTTCAATAATCTCGGCCCTACGCCTCTCACCACACACCACACTCCACGCACATAACAAACGCATCATTGAGGCTCCCGTTAATCCCCCGTCTCGCTCACCTTTACCGAACATCATGATGCGAACATTAGCTCGGGAACCGCCACTGCGCGCTGAACAAAAAAATCTCACGCAGCACGAACGCCGTGTCGTCATTGTGAAAATCGTCCCGAGTAATCCTCGTTGGTGCCGAGCACATAACTAATTTCCATGCATACAATCTGAAAGTAAGCTCTCTTCCTCGTCGTTCCAAGTCCTTTAAAGCGAGCTCCATCCGCCCAGGAGCCTCGAAAAAATCCCCAAAGCGAGCGTCAATTCGCGGGAAGGCCACCTCCCTCGTCCCCCTCGTCCCCCTCGTCGTGCAATTCCACCGCTCGGCCCCGGCTCCCCACGCACACGCAACGAGGAGCGGAGCGCGCGTGCGCTGGCGCACCGGAAGCTGCTCCCCCCCCGCCCGCCCCAACAGGCGTAATTGCCGCCTGCTGTGGTCAATTAGCGCTCGCAGGCGATTTCGCAGCCGCGCGAAGGAATCGAGTGAAAAGGCAGTGGGCGAACGAGATTCGCGAGGTTTCACGGCCAGAGGCGGCGGTGCGCGGATTTTTCGGGGCCGAGGGGAGCGGGAGGGGGAGCGGCAGATAAGGTGTCGCAGCGGCTTTTCCCGCTCGTTCGGCCTCGTCGTTAGCGGCGAGCCGCGTCCGACATTCAGCCCATAGACAGGATTTATGATGCCAGCTTTTCCGATAACGATCTTTTTATTCGGGGCGTTGTTGCTTGTTGCTGCTTTCGGGAGTTGGTTTTGAGTCTGCCACTTAGCCAGATGCTGGCTTATTGGTTGGAAAAATCTCTTCTATTCGGCCGCGATCTCTGTCTTTATTCCAGCTTCGCGCACTAATGGCGCCTTGTTTCGGTCATTAATGCCGGGATATTTTAATTGGAGAAAGCCCCCGATGTTTATAGTACGGGAGTACGATTAGGATTCGTTTGGCTTGGTCCTTTTTGTGGAAAATCCTAGCAGTCCAATTGCCCGTGCATTCTTACAATCTATTACGCATCTTCATAACTTCTGATCGAATAGGCAATGCTTATAGCTAAATTTCATCCGAGAACAATGTCTCTCGCACTAGCGTACAGCGTGGAAATGTTAAATGAACGTGGAATGTTCACCTGATGAGTGCACCACGGCCATTGCTCGAGGGAGAAGAACGAATGCTCTTGGCGATGTTGGTCCCCTCGTGGGCCCATTATTTATTTCCCTATGGACATGTGCGCGATAAATGCCCATGCGAGTAGAAGTAAAGAGCGCGTGAATGTAAATGATCGAGACCGTTACGGCGAACGAGCCAAACTGCCACCTCGGAAATTGCAAGAGGCGGTAAGAGAGAGAGAGGGAGAAATCGACGTTGGATCACACCCTGACCACCACGACTTTTTGCCAAAACTTTACGGGCTATTTGGCGTGTCATTGCCGACTCCTCGAAGCAGAGACTCGAAGAAGGAGACTCGAAGCGGCAGTTCGAGTCGGCCTAATCTCTCGGAATTAATTGGTGCGCGCCATGGCTGCTGAGAAATACGCGTCTGTCATTGGTGCGTGGGATGGTGTTAATACACGGCGAGTTTTATCCTCCGCCGGCACATTGACGTCCACGATAAACACGTCGGCCAAGTGTTGTCATCGACTTTTACAATTCGACTCTCCGATCCCACCTCGACATTTTTTCCATCTTTTTCCCATCGGTACTTTTGTCCACGATAATGCCGCTGCTCCATAACAAACATCAATCACTGTTTTGTAGTTCAAAGCGCGATTCGAAGGGAGATGGTCGATCAAATGTATCTGTAAAAAATGTCGTTGGCGAGAGGCGCAAACATCGTGTAAATAATAAATACGACGCTGTCTGCAGAAAGATGATCGCTACATTCGGTAAAAATGTCCGCGTTTTACTTTTAACCGAGCGCTCTTGCAATATTATATTAAATTTCGTTGTTGTTGTTTTTTTCCTTTGCCTTTTCTTTTTTTGCCAAGCGACCGCCACCCACCGCCAAAGCCAAGCAGCCATTGCACTATTAAGTTTAATCGTCGGCTTAACCATTAGCTGACATTGCGTAAGCAGAATATGATAGGACAGCCGATTCCGATAGCCTTACCCCCCCCCCACCCCAACAACAACAACAAGAGAGCCGAGATTCACTTACGTAAGCAGGCAAAGTGTATACAGTACGCCAAGTTCGCGCACTTTCAGAAAGGAAAGACACGAGTAAAAAAGAAAGTTAGTTGGGATGCGTGGCGGTGCGGCGGCGGCGGCGAGTCTTGGGTCATCGGACATTAGAGGATTTGGAGAAACTTGACGGTGTCAAAGGAAGCGACGCTCCCATCGAATGAGAGCCCGGCTAACGTATCGATAGGCCGCGCTTTGAAAATCAATCGCCGCGGAGGAATCGAAAGTGAGATGAGGAGCGTCGGTCGGAAGTTTTTTACGAGAGAAAGCGAGATATCCTTAGTGTTGTATATCTTAGCGGATAGAGTGTAGGATCGCGTTAAGTGCCGCGGGAGCGAGTGTATCGTTACTAGTGTAATGAGGCATGCCGAGTTAAATCGAAAGTGCTTGGCGATATGTAGGCTCTTGTTCCCGGGATTTATGGCCGAGCGTCGCGAGTATTTTGGAAATCACGACGCGGCAGCTTTGTTCGTGGAAGTTTGGAAGAACATAATTCTCAGCCTTCGGCATAATCGCTTCGCCTTTTATCGATGCACTCATTACCCACATCCTTTGCTGCTTTCTGCTGCCCCTTTTATAATCCCGGGCTTCCCGCTAAATACCCCAGCATATTGAATTCCCTCGCCAACGACAATGAGAGCCAAGCCGCCAAATTATCGACATTTCTCTCAAGTACGCATTATTGCAAAAGTTGTCTGGCTGGACATTTGGCTAAACATTTCAGTCGAAAGGTCTTTGGTAATTTTCTTCCCTGATATCGTTGTCACGAATATCACTTATCAACACCTCGTACCTGCATTCAAAGCGTACATTGAATTACTTTGACGTCGGGGTGCGTTGTAACTGTCTGTTCATCCAAGCCTGGCAACCATTAATTAGTGGTAGTAAGCGATATTAGAGGCTCGACCTTGGCCAAGTCTCGACTCCTTCGTTTTCGACGTTACTTGCGGATTGCATCAGCCATCAAATTCGCCAGTTAATGAAGCAGCGACGCTCGCACGACCTTAACGACGAGGATAATTCTATGCGGGAAAATGTCCCAAGACGGCGCTGCTGCCACGGTGCGATGAGTCGCGCGCTCAGCTTCGACAATCCATTTTAGGCTTTGACGTCGATCGGTTCCACGGCCTCCTCCTAGTCATCCTGTCAGGCTTGCCAATATGCAGGTTCACCGATCCAAAAACGTTTCCCAAGCGAGCTTATCCACCTACGCGAGGCCACACTTTCGGCGTCCATCGACGCGAAATCGCTGCTCCCTCCTCGGCTTTTGCGAGAATCACAAACGGGAATAAGAAATTGAGAGACCATTACGGCCCTCTTTCACCGCCTCGGCCACTCGCCTTTTCCTTTTCTCAAATTGATCGGAAGTCAGTTTTACGGTGCTTTATGAGTCACGCGAGACCTTGGCGCTACGAACGTAGACCATCGTCATCGTGGCTCGGCTAATCCCTCGTCCTCATTATAATGCGCCAATAACAACATACCTAATACGTCCATTGTCGAGCCGACTCGTCGAGTTTCGTGAGGCTCGACTGCTGGTTACACCAACTCCAACTCCAACGACGACGACGACGTTTCGTAAAAACGCGTGTCGACACCTCCAAGCCAAAGGCCCGCAAGATATTTGTAAATTTAACGGGAATCCGGGTGGATAAGTGGAGAGGATGGATCTGAGCAAAGGGCTCGCGACTCGCCACTAGGTCCAACAACTCGATGAACCGGGATAGATTGAAGCCAAGCCTACCAACCTGCAATAACAACGGCCAAACATCGACAATGGACAATTTGTGGCGCGGCGGTTGCCCACTTTGAATTGTGATAACGAGCAAGCCTTGCCGCGACTCGCCTCGACTTGTCTCGCGCATCGCCGCCGATCCAATAATGCCAAAGCAATGGACGAGGATGTAAAGTGGCGGCAGTAGGAAAAAATAGGTTACGTGGTGGGGCGCGAGCACAAAAGGAGCGAGAGCGCTCGCTCGCTCGGTAGATAGGAAAGGTGAAAAATAAGAAGTTAATTGGCAGGTTGCGAGCGCGAAGCCTTGAATAAAAAGCTTCGGTAATCGCGTCGTCTCCCTCTCACTCTCCCGCCTATGAATCGGCTCGGCCATGCTTTAAAACGACAGCGGCCGTAATTGCAGCGCCCCGAGAGACGCGAACACACTGCTCCGAAGCTCCATTGCTACTGTATCTTTGTTTCTTATCGCGAGACATTTAGGCCGATTTTCTTGCCCTCCTCTACACAACTCTCCTCTTCCCATCCGGCAATTACGGTTGTTGGCAGCCACGGCAAAATTTATGCTTGTTTGCAAAGTGGCGATAAAGGGGTAGATGGAGGGCGGTGGGGGGTCAAGGAAGCCCAAAGCTGTGTTTTTTTCCTCCCCTTCCTCTCTCGCTTTTTATTGCAATTAATTATTAAAGCTTTTAGTGGCATAGGTATTTGATAATGGGCCATTTAAATGTTTCGTTTGTGCGTCAAGTATTTGCAGTGGACTGGACTCGGGCGTTTTCAACGTGTTTTTACGGAGAATTGTAGGGATCTTGCATTCCGCTGAGTTCCCCGTGACTCCACTGGCATTATCAATTGATTCGTAAAGCGCCAAATGTTTTGCAAGAGCTTTCCAATTTTATTAACAAGAATTGACGCGCGCCTGTCTGTGCGTGCGTGCGTGCGTGCGTGCGTGCGTGCGTGCGTTTAAATATTTTTGTCTTTGCATAATTTAACCGTAAACGTACGTTTAAACTTTATTTTTAATTTGCCGTCGAATTTATATCTATGCTACTATTATGTGCAATGTCATTTTAAAAATAGCAAGCGACTTTTATTATTTAGAAAGTCAAAACACAAACATTATTTATTTTTAAAAATAAAAATAAATTCAATTTCGAGCGAATACATGCTTATAAACTGAGACTTAACCGCTTTTCTATATTTATGTTTCTGTGAAATAGATTTATTTAAACATGTTTTATAAATACGTTACACTTACTCCATTCATGTTTTGAAGTGAGATACCATTTGTTAAATGAACATTTCTGCTCTGAACTTGAATAATTTCAATGTTAATTTCAATTTCTAACAAAAGAAATGCAAGTAGCTATATAGTTACTTACAAAATAAACTAGCAACGCCTATAAATCATTGAAAATAATAAAAGTTTCGCAATCACTACAATACATACACACACACACACATACATACATATATATATACATACATATGTATTGCATTGGTATTTTTAACTGTTCGTTATTCTTTGAAATTAAAATACAAACAGCGTAAATCAGATCTTTTAATGTGGATAAGCACCTCTTTTAATAAGTTTGCATTTTTTTCAGTTTACCTTAAATAGCCAATTGGCTCTATAAAATGTTTATAGACGCGCGCATGCGCGCGCGAGCACGCACGGACGCACAGATCGCTAAGACCAATTGGTATTCACTGATTTCAAAGAAATTCATATCGATTAGCTGCCACAACTATTTCTACGATATTATTAGTAAATAGTAATTTACATTACAAATTTTAACCGCATTTGTACGACGGCTCATACAATCATCTGAATCTAAAGATTTAGATGCCTGCATTCGCCTACGAAGAAACTGACGCAAACATTATCCAGCAGATATTCTTTCTAGTGACTCTCTGAAACCTAAACATCTGACGACATATTCCACTATCGATAAACATACAATTATTGTTCAATTGGCGAGTGCGTAGAAAAGCTTTTATTTACTCGGCATTTGGGGCATACGCAACGACGAGTCATAATGTCGAGGCGCGCGCTCCTCGTGCATTCCGTCCAATTGATTTATGAATCCCAACGCACTCGGCTTACAAATTTAACCAATTCGATGTGTGTAAATTCGGTCTTGCGCCTCGCTCTCTGCGATTTACACACAATTGTTTGCCAACATCTTCCGTATACTTAAGCCGCGTGAATCGTCACCGCGGAATCCCGGTGCGCGCATAAGCAGTTATTTTGACTTCTCGCCTCGGGCTCGGGACTCGCCAGTGTTTGAAAACTATCCGCACTGACAAGCCCCTCCCAGCCAACGCGCAATCATATTTACGAAAACGAAACCTTATATTGAATCGCAACGAGCACAGCAACGCCCGAACAAGATGAACGCTCGTGAAACACTACACTCGTTTAGCCAAACCGCGCGACACATTCTTCTTCTCGCTCATTCTCATTAACCGGCCGCTTCTCCCTCGCCCCCCCCATCCCACTTGAGCAACCCAGCGCCCTCATAGCTTCACCGACCTCCACGCCAATGCGTCAATCGGCAGCCGTCGCCTAGAGTCTCGGCGCAACTCGCCCGAGTGCTTGCGCAACGCCAACCTCGCAACTGCAGCGATTTATTGTCCTTGGTATGGGAGGAGGCCCTTGGAAGGGAGCTGCCCGTCTCCTCTCCTCCGTCGCTTCAACCCGAAACTCGCCAGCACCTCGGCCAAGGACCTCCCGCTGCCCCCCTTCCCGCGGCCTCACAAAGCGCTATTGGCGCGGCTGTGGGAGGGGTAATCGGCTTTGCGGCGCTCGGCCGGCCGAGAAAAAAGTTGCACAAGCGGCAGCCAGCCAGGCAACCGGGAGAATGTAGGTAGGCGATCTCGCAGACAGCGCGGCACGACGTCGGCACGAGTCACTCGCCCCTGGGTTTGGCACCTGCGCCGCTCCCCAGCCTCCGCAAAAATAGCTCCTGCGCGCCGAGCTATTTCCACTTCGTTCGCCGCTTTTCCCGTGGGTTTTACTGGGTCAGTGGCTCCGCGCGAGGGCCGAACGATCGATTCCCGCCTCTTTTTTTTTTCTCATCGAGCCCCGCTCATCGCGCCTCGCGCCTCTCTCGTCCCGCACTCTCTGGCCTCGTTTGTCGCGCGCAACCTAGCCCCTCTTGTTTGCCCCGTGCTCGTCGTTGGGCCTCACCACTCGCCAGCGTCCGTCGTCGTCCGGGACACTCCGACATCGAACTGACGCGTTACGTAATTTCGGCATGGCGAGCTCGGGGCTCGACAAGTGCCGTCTTTTCATTTGCAAGCATTGAGCCTACGTGCCCCGAAAATCCAAATCAATTGCAATCAAATGCAAGCCACGGCTAAGAATGCCCATAAGTAGGAGGGGTGGGGTGTGGGGTGGGAGAGCGTGGAAAGGCTGGGAGGAGAAGCGAAGCGTTGCTACGCTGCTAAGCTTCCGCGGTATAAGCAGCCGCTAAAGGACGTCATTACAATCAGCCTTTCACGCAAGTGTTATTCGAGCACACAGACTCATAAGGCGAAGCCTCGAGGCACGTCGATACCGATCTGAAATAACTCACGTTGTAAGCGCGCAACGGCAGCTTCCCCGGCTCCCCTATACTTACACTACCGTGCGATTGCGCTAATGTCGCTCGCGCGCACCCACACTGACCTAGAAGCTACCGCGTGCGCGCCACTACCAATCATTGCTTAAAGTAGCTGAAAACTGCGGCATTTCACCGGGCTGGAGGAGGGCTGGGGGTGGCGGTTCGCGGGAGTGCGGGGTGGGTGGGGACGACGAGAAATGGCCACGCGCAGCTAATCCAAATTGCAAGGTGCACTGGACGATATTTGCGCCGAGCCATTGATGCCGCTCGATAAAGTGCAATTCATAATCACAGGATTATGAATAATTACTTGCAGATGTTGCGGAACAGAGTCTCAGCCTTACTTTGTCATTTATCGAGCCAATTACTTCGTCTTCTTGTTTTCTTTATCCTTTTCCTCGTCGTCGTCGTCGTCGTCGTCGTCGTCTTCGTCGTCATTGTTGTTATTCTCCCGTTTTTTCTCTCTCTCTCTTCGTTTTTTCTTGCCTTTTTCTCTACAACGGATTAAATATACATTGAAAATCTGTGTTTTATATGATGAAATTTATCGGAGGATCCAGTGTATAAATTTTAATAATCTTCCCGATAAGCTGTGGCCTCTCCCGCGTAATTGATCAGACCCATTAATGCTAATGTGCATCATCCTTATTTATTGTTCGTTAATAATTAATAATCCAACGCGAGAGGCATTATATGTTGGGTGGGATGAGTCAGGCGTTCGCCCGCAGCACGAGAGTGCCTTTGGGAAACTAATAAATAGTTGTAAGGTCAGAATGAGGGTTTTTTCTTTTGAGAAAGTATCGTAGCAAACGTGCAAGCCCAGGCTCGATTAATTTTTATTTCCCAGCATCGTAGGTGTGCGCGCGAGGTCCGCCTTAAATGAAAAAAAAGTGCCAGCGGCGCCCAATCCCCCTCATCATCATCCCCCGCTGTCAGAGTCAACGAATTTCCCCGACAAACAACGAGACGACCCGCACGCGGCACACAACCTAACATCCTCATTAAGCCGGCAAGTTATCGCGACTCTCCGAAAAGTGAGAGCCATTTCCCTTAACGCAATAATAAGCTTTTAAGATAATAAACTCGGTCATCCGCGAGATTAAGCAGCGCGAAAAAGGGAAAAAGCGGCACTCACGAGAGTTTCGATCTCGTTCGCGCGTTTTATCAAACGAAGCCGCTAATTGCAGCGGCCGATGCATCTGGTGCGCGCGTGCGTATGCGTGTGTGAGGGCGAGGGGGGCGGGAGCGGGGTTGGGGGTTAGGAGAGGAGCGAGAGATAGAGATAGATATTGTGAGATGGGGAACCGGTATTGCCGTAATTCGCGACTTGGGATCTCCCCGTCGAATAAGGCATTTTAATTGCGAGCAGCAGCTCGTCTATTTTGTTTAATCGGAAAATCCGCTTTTTTTTTTTTCCACCACCGGCTTTTCGGTGCGTGCGCGCGCTCTCTCCCTCGCCAATCGCAAAAAGTAATTGGCTCGGCGTTAAGCTCCCTCGATCGAGATCAGTGTGCTATGCTGATGGCTCGATTAAGTTATCACGGGCTTCTAAGAAGAAATCATTGGGCGGCCGTTAAATAAAACAATGAAATTGTTTTTGATGTCTGCGGCGCGGCTCCCCGGCTCGCCCGTTTATTCTTGCAATAATCTTTCGAAATGAAAGTTACAACCGAGCTCCCGACCCTGCCAATAATGAGAGATAATGGGGCGGTTGGCTTTATAACTTTGCGTCCATGTCAGGGCAATTAAAGCGAGGTGGCTCATTTCAATTGCCTGTGTGCGCCCAAATTTATGGTTCAATCCATTGAATCGGGCAAGCCATTTAAATAAAAATGCCGCTGGTTATTTAACGAGCCGATTCTTTGTCATTGAGGCGTATAATGTCCCTTAGTGCGGATTATCGAAAGTAATTGGCTGATAATCATTTGAAATATCATTATGATTAATTTGCATTGAGTGCTCGGCAATTTATTCTTGTATTATCTCGGTAATTACGCATAGATCAGCTACGCTACGGATTTATTTTCGTCCTATGCCTTTTTAGATTGCGCGCCAAAGGAAGGGGAATGACACATAATTATGTGCTTTATTCTCAAGAGTAGTTTATTAATATCCGGGCTTAATGCTTAACTGTAAACCCTCCCCTCCCCAAAAAAAACAACTATTTTTTCAAATTCGTTCGACTATAGCGATTTGTCAAAATTTGTAAATAAATAAATGGCGCGAATAATCTCTTTATTCTCTTGTCATTATTGCTTCACGTACACACCTTTCCTTTAAAATGTTCGCTTTAATAAACTCGGATTCTCCTCACTGTCTATTCTCACTATTTCCAAGACGACAATAATTTATTGTATTGCACTCACTATGCAATACATTGTTATTCTAATTATTTGAATGCAATTCTCAATGAAGAAAATGTAACACGAACCATTACATTTTATCATCATCGTCGTCGTCATCATCAAAATAGGACAATACTTTGTGTAATGATGTCTCTCATTATTTTATATCTACAATCTAATATGATCGTCTGCAATTGCAATTTCAATTTTCCATCATCATTCGTCGCACAACGCCTCAAGCTCAACGTAATTAATTTGCCAATGCCATTCGACATTTTTCATATCCGCATTTGCCTAAAATTGCACTACGTAAAAAGTGTCATTACACACCTCCACAATAGTCAATACTCCGCAACTAATAAATAAATCACAGAGTCGCGGCAAAGGCTTCGACTGCAAGTCAAGTTGCAGGTAAGTGAGCATCGGAGGTGCGGTTTGGCGAAATCCGCGGCTGCCAGCCGCTGCTCGTAGATAAGTTGATTAAGCTAATGGCCGGAATTAATTGACGTTGTTATGTGGTCGCCGATGCGATCTTGGCACTCGCACGATCGCCGAACGAGTGCAATAAATGCGGAGGAGAAAAAAAAAGAGAAAACGCTCGCCGCCTGATCGTGATGGCGCGATTCTTATCGCCCCGGGAAATTCGTGAAGGATCTCTCTTTTTATATGTGTCTGCTTGTCTCCTTCTTTAATTTTATCTCTTCGTTCCGCCAGCCAACCTCCTCCCC
>JAPYYT010003336.1:0-13768 GCA_030522565.1 Ceratosolen corneri | reverse complement strand
CACTGTGAGGGAAGCAACGAGCACTGGACTGTGCTAAAAATCGAGTGCGACCAAAGGTGGTCGTCAATACTCATTCGCGATAACCAAGGAAAGGCGCGAAAAAGCAAGAGTGGAATTATCCAGCGAGCTCGCACTACAACAGCAAGCTAAAGCTGTTGATATAAGGGTCACAACAAGTCTACGCTTAGTGTAGACTACAACGACATATAATTTTATAACACTTAACATCACTCCAAGCGTCGTGAGAATCAATTTACGCCTGTTTATTGCGTTCGCTTGGAAATAAGCAACTTTTAATTAAACTCAAGGAACTCAACACATTTATAAATTCACTAAAAGATATCGCGATATTCTATTCATGTCCGAATATTAAGATAACTCAAGATTTGTAATTCAAAATTGTAACAGCATAATTATACTACAACGTCTATAGACAGCATTATAGTTCAATAGAGTAAAATAAACACCATTTTACAGCATAACAACGCCATCTGTTTCATTCTACCCTGCTATCTCTCTTTCTCCACTATCCGCCTCTCCCTCCCTCCATCTGGGAGAGTGTTTTCTCGGGCTCATTCCCGAACAATTATTTATTTGGTTTATCTTTTATTATAATCTACGAATGCCTCATGAATTATTAAACTTAAAAGTATTTTATATCTAATTTGCAATAAACACTTAATCATACTGATATATATTACATTTTTATAAAATTAATTTATACTATGTATCAAACAATTTCAAAAGTAACTTTTCAAAGCCAATAAATAACGAATACTGAAGGTAACTATATTTTACTTAATTTGAAGAAAATCATTTATTTATTACTTAAATTTTCAGTATTTTGGTTTGTGCTTTGAGTAACAGACATTAAACATAAATTAAAAATGTATTTTGATTTTCATAGATTAAAAATATATTTTGCTAATTATGCAAACAAATTATTTAAACATTTATACTTTTAAGTATTTATTGAAATTTTTTAAAATAATACTTATAATTAAAACATATTTTTCATTAAAATAAGAACGTATATTTTTATTGAAAATTAAATATTAAAAATGTATAAAGATATTTTAGGTTTGATCAATATACTGATATAACATTGATAACTACAGGAATATAAACATATTAAAATAATCATTCCAGACACAAATTGGATACCGATTATATGATATACATACTGCACACTGCTCTATCGGACGGCAATTTTTTTCAATGTTTTTCCTGGGCACCAGTCATTGGACTTTTCATTATATGGTTTCAATTATAAGATCTAAACTTTTATGATTTGATAAAAATGTTATAATTATATGTTCCTAACAGATTTCGAAACAAAATCTTAGAAATTACATTGACATTTATTAAACTACATTATATATTATTATGTTTTTATTCTTATATTATTTAATTTTAAATAAGAAATGTGATGCTCAATTTAATATAATAAATATATTTAAATTAAAAGAAATTATTAATTTGAAATTAAACACCGCATTTATTATGGATTTATAATTATTTATGCATTTTTCAAATTTATATTATAAATTTATAATTATTATAGAAAAATTTGAAAAAATATGGAAAAACATTATATAACAAAAGATTTATTTGAACAAAGTCGAGTGTACGAATAACAAGATAATAAGCATAAACATGCATATGAAAACGCAAAGAAAAATCAAAATAATTCACTTTCCTAGAATTGCAATATTTACAAACCTTTTCTAAATACTAAAAAAACTACAAATGCACAAGTTAAATACACAATATAAACTAAAACTTGTAAAAATATTAACTACCTTTTGTGGTTTACAAACTCTACGTACGTTGAAATATAATCTTGAGAAATTTCTATAACATTAAATTGAAGTTGCAAAAAGTTTTAAATATTTATTCTCTTTATGGATATTATAATTTCCTTTGATATATTTATCTGAAATAATTTTTTTATTGTAATGATGGCGAATTTAATTATTTGATAGTAAAACAATCCATATATATTAAGTCTTTTCTATAAATGTTTAGACAATAACTTTTACTCAAATCATTTCAAAATTAATGGTCAATACTTATCTATAAACTGTATAGTTAACTATAGCTATGCATTCGAGATTCCGTTTGACATCGAAGCTTTCTCCTTTAATATTTCCATGATTGAAAGTGTTTATGTAATGTGTATATTATGACCGACAAAACTTGTAAATAGTAATTCACTTGAATGTCATTGTATACAGTTTGCCAACTATGTACTTTACCTTCCCTTCCTTCTAATTCTTACCTTGATTATCTAAATATTCGATACGTAAACTCACCAACCAAAATCAATAGAACATTGGAAAATTTTTAACTGACTTTACCCCTTTCTAAGGAAAAACGAAGAAGTGACCGGCTACATATATACGAACGCACACACAGTACGACAGTTACTTCTGACACCTCAAATCTTACATAATTAATCTCATTATTGTACTTTGTTGTTTTATAAATACATAATATTAAACAAGGCAAGACTGCAGTTTACACTATAATTCTCTTTAACTGAGTACAAGAGAACACTACTTGTATTGCATATTTCGCTCATTTAGTATTGGGCAGTTGAATAATATATTCTACTTTAACTTAGATATATTTATTTATAATTCCACTCACTTAGTAGTGCGCAATCACTGAAAACATATCTCAAATAGAATCTCTTCTCATCAAGTAGTGGACAATTTAATAATCAATACATATAGATTTATTAACAATCCCACTCACTAAGAAGCAGGAAGATAGACGATATATACTTATTATAATAAACTTATTCACTGCAGTCACTCCCACTGAATTTATACACAGCTTTAATTAATTGCTATTTTTTCAGAGACAACTCAACTATTTGTAACTACACTCTTAATAATAATCTACATCTATTAAATTTTTCCACTACATAAATATCTCTAATCGTTATTAATTCCAAACGTCAACTCACAACTCACAACTTCTTTTGTTTTTAATTATTACAATTTCAATACCTATTATATTAAATAACTTTAATAAATAAACAACAATTCAAATTACATCAAATATAGTTCGAAGACTTTTTTTGGAACCTACTTTTATCTCCTTCTTTCCACTATCTGCCTCTCTTCACTCACACTGAGGAGAGTTTTAAATACGGGTTTAAAATCCCAAACACCCTATAAATTTTATTTTAAATTAAAAACTTCTTACTTTTAATCAAATTACAAGAATAATTCCAATTTCAAAATTTACAAGAGATTTTAGATTAACGTTAGTTTAAAAAGTATCCGTATAAAATATTTCCATCAACTCCTATCAGTTTTAAGCTATAAAGTTCATTTCTATCTAAGAAAGTTTGTCCTAAAAATTATAAGAATCTTCTCTGTTTTCAGGAATTTAATGTGAAATTTATAATATTTACATTTTGTATGGATATTATAAATTATAATGGAAATGATGAAGTAAAAACTAAAAAAATCATAAATAGTCAACGGCAAATTTGTGAATGTTTCAATAATATTATAAATTATCTATCTAATAAATCATAATAAGTGATCTATATACAATATTCAAAAAATATTTTAAATAGTAAATTCCAAGTGAATTTTTTATTTAAATTAATTAAGTAATTTATTAATATTACTATTTATTAATTATTATATTATTTATTATACTATTTATATTATAATATTAATATTGTTCAAAATTTTCAGTATGTCGAATAAGACTATAATACGAAAGTTTTAATTCTCCAAATAGACTTATATTTACAAATTTATGTTATTCGTATAAGCAAATTATTAACTAGTAATAATAAATAATTAACTAGTTGAATGTACAATTAAAGTCGTATTTATGTTATATAGATATTCGATTGTAATTTAAATTAATAGTCAAAAAACAGAAATCGATAAAAGGTTTAATAAAAATTCAAATGTTATAAAAAATACATGAAAGTTAGATAATCACAACATTAATCGTTCTACTTAGATTCCAGATGTACTAAAATGTGTTTAATTATTATATTATACGTAATAGTGTACTATTGTAATAATAACATGTACGTAAAATTTTGTTCGATGAATTATAAATATTTTTCTAATTAATGACTAATCAAATGTGATGATATATAAGGTACTAATTGCAAAATAATGTTAGTTATATATGTTATATATTATGATGTTATGTATATAAATAATGTAATATATTAAAATTAATTTACTCTATGAATTTCTAATTATTCTATTTTATTTATACTGATATTTATAAATATAACATTAAAAATAATAAATAAATATAAGGATCATATTTACATATATATATATATATATATATATATATATATATATATATATATAACGAAATATCTGAATGCAATATATGTTATTGAGTTATATCCTGATTAAATGCAATAAATATTTCTATTTATTGGAATATTTGGTATTATTAGAATGAAATCTAATTAGTGTTTCTCAAACTATATATTTTATATGTATTTCACTTTAAACTAATTATAGTTATTAGTAGACTATAATTTATATGGAATATTGAAATGTAAACAATTATTATAATTATAATATTAAAAAACTAATGTCTATTTCACAAACAATTTAATATTTTGAATAAACATCTTTATTAATAATTTTTTTAATGCATATATGAGTTATTTAGAATTTACCTACAATTACTAAAACTTTTAAATATTTATATAAAATTATATTTGTATAAAAGATAGACAATCTGCACTAAATATTAATCTAAATAAATCATAAATTATTAGTAAGGAAATAAATAATCTTTTAGAAAACTTGGAAAAATATAACTCGTTTTTAAATAAGCTTTGTAAACCGAGACAGAATTTGGCTAAAAACTGAAATGTAACCTAATACTTTCTTTTTTAAATGTAAAAAATAAATAAAAAATTATACATAAATAAATATATCAAAGTATACTTAAATGGTGTAATGAATATTCAAAATAATTTTATAATTTTCTACATTACAGAAAGGTAAAATATTTGAATATTTATAAATCGAATCTTTATAAAATCGAAAAGTATATTGTTCGAAATTCCAATAGAATTATCATATGTCCCCAGAACCTACGAATATTTTCATAACGTACCATTCTGGAATTCGGAAACGACATGCGACGCTTCAATTGTCGTGCCGCAGTACAACGCTTGGAAGCGTAACCACCACGACTTCGCCACAACCTTCAAGGGCGTTGACACTACTTGTTAAGGGCGCCAATGACGACATAATAATCATCTGTCATCCAAATTAAATTACTACTCTTATGGAAGTCGAAGATGACATACCCTCGCAATGATCGGGTTCAAAGTCTGCACCTCGGAAATCATATTCTTATAAAATATTCCAGACTGGATAAAAAAATATAGTGATCTTACAGTTTCTCAAGAATCAGTGATTGGCTTATTACATACTAGTTATACCCTACAAAGTTTGCTGGGTATCGCTACTAGCCAGACAATATAGAAGTCGCTACTGACATACAATTTACGACTGAACCCGACATTTCATTCGGCATCTGCATAAAAAATAAACAGCAAATAAGCGACGACCAATGTGACTCGAAGCGACTGCTGACGTTCAGTTTATTAATTATATTTGAATTAATTAAAAAAATTTTCCGATACAATAAAATTTACAATTAAATAAAACAGATAAAAATAATTAATACATAAAGAAGCCCAAAATCTAAACTAAATGTTACAGTACCAACTCTTATTTTGACATATACAAGCACATTAACAATATTGATACTACTTATCTCAATTGAAAGTAGATTTTTAATATTAAGTTAACTTTGAAATTTGATTAATATATAAAAATAGTCGATTTTTATACTCTCTATTTTCTTCTATGATTTATAAACTTTTCAAATGCAATTTATTCATCTTACTTCCTACTCAAAATAAGATGCTCAATAATACATACAAAAAGAAGATTGGGTATATTAAATAAATAAACATAAGCATTATCTAATTTTTACATTATGATAAAATAAATTAATATATATGTGTATATTAGTAAACACAGTAAACTATATAATTTTCTTTCAAATTTATCTTTAATTTATCATTCATAATTTGAAATATTCTTAAATTTTTTATTGTATACATTAGAAGGAATAATTATAATAATAATTATAAATACAAATATTTCTTTTTTCTTGATCATCTTATCTTTGAATATAACTTTATATTATTTACAGAAAATGTCAATTGAAATTATAATATAACTTATAATATAAGTTATATTTGGATTTTACATATATCAATCAATATTTATTAATAAAATGTATACTAATAATAGTAATTATAACATATACAATTGACCTTCAAATGTTGTAATATTTATTTTAAAATAATGTAAAATTTACAAAATTAATTTATTTTATATTTAAATAAGTAAATAAATATGTTAAATTAATATTAAAAAATTACTATATGATAATTAATGTATTAATTGCATATTTCAAAAAATGTAACAGCAATACTATTAAACTTATATCAGAGACAATATATCGGAGAATAACGTATTAAATACAACATAGAAAACTACATGTTTTAAGTAGTTTCGAAAAAATGCTTTAGATCTCTGTATGGATAATATCCTACTTTTTAAATACGTGAAATTCTAATTTACAGAATAAAATAAGTAATTATTTTTATTAGTTTTATTAATAAATATTTTATTTTATAAAATTATAAGTATTCTTATCTATCTAAAATAATTGAAAGTTATCAAAATTTCTTAAGAGCTAAGAGCAAATAATTTTCGAATAAACAACTAATTTGAATGTACATAATATAAATAAATATTAATAAAAGAAGTTTACAACATTTTCAATAATTTCAATTACATTTATTATATTTACAATTATTTATAATAATTATAAAACTTTTGTAGCATCCATAATTAGCTTTGATACATTACGTTAAGAACCTTTACGAAAAAAAAAATAAAAAGGAATTCACTTTACCTTGCGAGTTGCCGTTGTGCTGAATCGACTGCGATAGTTGGGATATCATCGGCGAGAGATGAGGCGATGTTCGATTGCTGCCAGGTGGATTACTGACATTAGTTGAGGTCGGCGTCCCTAGTAACTGTTGTTGGTGCTGTTGCTGTTGCTGATGATTCTGTGAAGTAGGCGTTGCTGCAGGAGTACCTCCAATCAATTGCTGCTTCTGCTGCTGTTGTTGCAATTGCTGCTGAAGTTGTTGTTGTAATTGATGCTGATGGTGAGCCTGTTGTTGTTGTGGTGTCGGAGGCTTTTGCGGTATACCCATTTCTCCCGTTGGATCTGAATTTGATGTAATTGGCAATGAAAAAAGAAATTATTTTTTAAATATTTTTGCTTGATTTTTATCAAATAAAATGGAAGTTGGACATTTTTGTTCTAATGAATTATTTCGAGATTGTTTGAAATAGATTAACAAAGTTATCTGAAATAACATACATAGAAAAATGTTGTCGTTTGTTTATAAAGAAATACAAAATTTTGAAAAAACTAAAAGTATTCTGTATTTTCCACGAATATTGTATATCTTTAAACTATAAATAATGAAATTTTAAAATTTACAAATCAATTTATAACTTATAACATGTTAATTTACACAAAAGATAAAATTAATATTATAAAATGATTTTATAATAAATAATTTTTACGATATCACATAAAATTATAAAAAGACAAAACAAAAAGTACAGAGGAAAACTTGTACTCAAAAAGAAATATGTAAATATAACATAATACGATAATACCTTTTACGTTTATAACAGCGCATGTATTTTATAATGATTTTCAAATATATAATTTCTCTATAATATTCTATATATAATTTTAGTTTCAAGTTCCTAAAATATAAAACATCAAAATTTTAATAATTTTAAAATTATTTTATAAGTCATTATAATTCAGAAAATTCATTTTTTTTTCTTAAAATTGTAATATGATTATAATTTAGTAATAAAATCTCTATTTTTAATACTATCTAAAAGCTGAAAATGGGTTGTCTGCCATACTTGTAATACTTATAGTACTTGTAGTCAATTTGAAAATCTTTTAATATTTAAATGTTAATTATATTTTCAAATGTTAATTTTTTAAATGTAAATAAATATATTAACTATTTAATAAAGTATACTTTTGAATTATTTAATAAAGCATGTATAAAATTCATATATAATATGTTAATATATAGTCTGAAATAAAACTTCTAATTCTTTTGTGATAAAATTATTTTTAGGATTACAATATATTTATTACAAATCTTATCAGATTACGTTTATGATCAATAATACTATGTGTGCATTATGTATCTATACTATCTAATTTAGAATGTACATTTATTATTTGCACAGAACATATTTAGATAATCGTATAATACCAATTTATCAAATATTTGAAATATATTTTTTTAAACATATTACCTACTACCGATAACTAGACTCCTATTTTACCATTGACTAATAGAAATTGTCCATAAGTATGAACAAACCGTTTATAATTTCTTAATAAATAATCGATTATTAAAGTTAAAGATATACAGTTAAAATACTTTATTTATGATTTAATATGAATAATTTTTAATTATTATAAGAAAGACATAAATTATTCTGAGATAAATTCTGTAAGAATAACTTTAATATCGATTCTTTAGCTAAATTTTTAATAAAATATTTTTTTAATTTTAAAATGATTTATTATAAAATTTATATTATTTAAATTCAATTTTATTTTATTTTGCACATTTATATGTTTTTAACAAAATTAATAAAATATATTTCATTAGTGTTTTACTTTAATGAGCTGTTAAAATTTAAAAATCTTTTAATTAATTCACCAATGTACGTACTATTTTCGGGAATGGGTGACGTGGGACTTTCGGGCAACAAAATCCCTTTTTGTACAAGTTCATCTCTGTTTGCCCTAACTGAAATTTTCCTCTCAAGCGCTGAAAATAAAAATGAATAATCAAAAAAACTTCCGATTTAGAAGTGCCTGAGAGTAATTATGAATTATATTACTCAACCTATCTGGTGAAAATCAATTTTAATATAAATATCGTTTTTATATTAGTAACTAATTATACACACATGCGCGCGCGCGCTCGTGTTCACTTACATCTGGAAGCGGCCTCGAACTTGTCCGATTTCTTTTTTCGTTTCCACTTCCAAGGCTTAAAAAGTCTACCGAAGGCCGAAAATTTACTTTTTCTTTCGAGTGGTGGCGTCCTCGTCCCTGAACCCAAACTATTCGTTCGTAGTGCTGCTCCATTTTGCTTTTTTGCTGTAATAATAAAGAAAAAAATTGAATCAGTGACTATAACTTTAAAAGTTTTTTTATTAAAAATTAGTTATTTTAAAATGTTAGTTATGATTAGATGAAAATATAGATTACTACTATTACCGATAGATACTAATACCGATGAGAGATCCCGTATTTTCTTTATAGAAACCTATTGGATCATTCGTATAATTATTTCTTTATTGAGAAATCGACAAAAATTAAATTTTATTTTAACAATATATAATAATTATACCAATATTTATTTTTATTCTTGAAAAATCGCTACAAAATTAATAAATTTTTTAACCAGATTTATTATCTATTGATTACTTATTGAATAGATTGAATATTATTATTATATGATACAAGGGACTTAGTAAACATATTTTATTTCAGAACATTGTAAGTTAATACTAAATTTTCGATTTTTCTTTAAAATATATTTTTTCTTTACTATGACGAAGTTATTTATTTAAAATATAATTCGATTGTAATATATAAAATAATTTTTACTTTATGTAAAATTAAAATAGATTTAATTCTATTTATAAACATATAAATTCTTTTTAACATTTTGCATCGATTATAATAGAATGAATTCCTTGAACACATATTTTATAAATAAATTATGTGTTGAAATTTTAAATTATATCATTACATAATAAAACACAATCACTGTTTTTAACATTTTTTTAAATCCTTGAATTAGAAAAAATATTTTTTATATCAAATTGTTAAAAAATTTACATAAAATAAAATTCCAAATAAAAAATGTATTTAAAATATTTTTAGAAAAATTTTATTTCAACAATTAAAAATATGAAAAATTATAAGTAAATTTAACATATGATTAATTTAAAACTCTGATTATATCTCATAATTTAAAATTCTGATAGAGTGCAAACAAAATGAGAGTGATAGGAGATGATAATAAAACACGAGGACGATGTATTTGTCGAAAATTATTTTCTTATGAAAGAAGATTTTTACATAAATATTAAACAAATTAATACTAATAATATAATTGTAATATAAATACTATTATATGTGTATATATTATATATATACGTGTTAAATACTTTTTTTACAACAATAAATCAATTTATTATGAATTTTGATACAATTTAAGATAAAATCAATTAAATTAACTTTTTATAAATAATTATAAATAATTATTATATATAATTATAAATTATAAATATTCTACTTATAATTAAATTTATAAAAAATTCTCTCTAGAAGTATTCATAGATATACTTAGTGGATATAAAAGTATACAAGGATATACTATTTACATTTAAATATTGGCTATTATTGATTGTTTTATTGTTTATAATGTTGTTAATATTTTTACAATAATTAATAATTATGTTCAAAATGAATATTACAAAACCATAGTGCCTACTACGCATGGTTATCGTTAAATGCACTGAAATTTATTATGATTTGCAATACGAACAATATTGGCTCGTTCGATTATGGGACAATATAAATTATTTTTTTTAAACAAGTGCTCCTTTTATAGTTCTGGAGCCTAGAACGATGTTCATATTGAATGATTCCAAAATGAAGTGTACCGAGTCATCCACCAATATTATTACGCACTTGCATAGCCTATGACTATAAGACTTTAGAAGTTTTACACTATGCAATATGTAATCTGATGAGATCGAACATGTGCTCTAGATGATCGATCAATTGGGAATTTAGATCAACCGCCAAGAGATCAATTATTATTCGACACTGTTACTGACGAAGTGCGAACTTTTTCACCTTGGCTTATATAAAATGAAAAAGGTGTTGAAATTTTACTGTTCCTACCTCAATAACGCTTTCTTTGTCTGCAAAGAAAATTTAATGTAGGAAAAATTAGAAATATAGCTTAACGCAATTATTCCAACGAATAATAAAAAGGATTTAATTAATTTTACGATGTTATTGTACGTAGGTAAAAATAGTAAATAATCGTCGTCTAAAGAGAAAATGATTTTTGTGATACCAATAATGAAGTTAAATAAGACTAGTAATAAATAAGAGCATAAAGTTGATTATTAAAATTATTCACTTATTTAAGATTCAAATAATCAAATATTATAAAATTTTTTTATTGTAAAATTTAGAATATATTTACGGCAGAATGTTAATCCATGCAAATAATTATTACATCATTCTGTAATAATAACAAGTTATTGATATACAGAATTGTAGCATAGTTTGGAGTGATAGTCCTCGATCCTTTAAGCACTAGTCAAGTACTGTACATAAAAACAAACAAGAAATGTATGCTTAGTTAACAGGAGATCACTTAGACTATTTGCCGTTTCAAACACTTTAACCACTTTCAATGCATATCGCACGAAGTTACATTAAAATTACAGTATGCAAAAAAATATCAAATAAAAATTGGAGACCATTGCAATTTACATGATCATTTGATGGTATATCGCACATTTTTTTCTGCATCGCGTTTAACTTCGGCAATTTTGCCATTTATAATGGTACCTACAACTTTAACTTTCAGCAAGTCGTTACAGCATTTAAGTGATAATACTTACAAGCAGTATTTCCATAGCTCCCAGCGTCACATCGCAAGCAATTCAATACTTTGATATATCATTGCGTCAGTATCAAGTCGTAGATTATTTAAACAAGCACTTATTTTGACAAATATAGATCGTGAAAGTACTTACATCGGTTGAATTTTATGATACACAGGAATGACCGATTCAGTTAATGTACGCATTAATCATAAATCATTAATAATGCGAAAATGGAAGCAACATTCTATTAGATAATATGAAAGCGATTTTGCCTAATATTAAATTGCAAATACTTATCTCTATTTAATTAAATATACATAATTGTGCTGTTACTGTAAATAAATTATAAAAAATTTCATTATTAACATTAATAAAATTAGTATTTTTTAAAACTTAGTCATGTATTTATAACAAAATTTAAACACTCAATTAAGATATCTACATATAATACTGGAGAAAACTCATTTAACTATATAATAAAATACATTATATAATATTGATTCTTTTATTTCATTATTGATTTTATTTGAAGCTGTATTTTTTTTATCAGACTTTTTATTTTATCTTCGTCAATACTTACAAGAAAATGTTTTAAAAGCACTAGGTGAATTCATAATTCATACGTACATTTAATTTATTAATTATAAGTAAGGATAACTTTTTAATATGTAATAAAACTTATTAAAAGAAAACTTTCTTCGAGGGAAAGTATAAAAAATACGGTATAATATATAAAAAAAAAATAAATAAAATTGCTTGATACATACATATGATATTAATGTGTAATATAGTTATTTCTTAAACATTTTCTAGTACCATAAATATGTATGAAAAATAATTTTCAACTTCGAAATTAATACATAGAATATACTTATTGTAGTTCAATTAAACAATCTTAAATCTTAAAACTTTACGATTTACGGATAAGAAGAAATGGGTGGTTAAAAAAAAGAAAAATAAATGATTATAAATAAAAATTAAACAAACCATATGTATAAAAAAGTAAGAAGGAAAGTGTGTGGCAGTGGTGCATAATGATTTTAATTGGTATAGTGGTATACTTGACAAATAAATATGCTATAAAATAAGAAATAAATACACGTCTATGATAACAAAAGGTTTGGCAAAGCAAAAGAGATCCAACTCCTAAGAAAACAATTCGCTTATTCCTTTAAATTGTCTAAACCACCGATTCAAGGGTCATGCATTGTGGACTATCGGTACCAATACTCTTTCAGCAGGCGATGTGCAACAAACGATGACTTATTCCGAGAATAAAAGAAAGCCCTTTATCTGTAACTCATAAACTTAGGCAGTGAACTTCTTGTAATCGTATTATGCATTTATGCTTAGTTAATTGAAAATGTACAATAGAATAGCGTTTCTAAAGATACTTTATATTAAATAATATTAAAATATAATATTAAAAATAATATTAAAAATATTAAAAATCGAAATTCAAAGGTAAATTAATAAATAATTAGAGTGTATATAGATTTAAAAAATTTTTTTATTTCGTGTTTAATGAAATCTAAAGTAATGAATTAAAGGAAAATAACTACTTGTACTTCCAGTAATGAAATCAATTTATTTTATATAAGAAAATACACATAATTAGTTTATATAATTAACGAAACACCTAATATAAATAAACAGTTGAATGGAGCTTTAATATTGTATTTGTTCGAGATTCTGTCAACAAATCTCGTGTGAGTTTGTTTAGAATCACGATCTTCTCTTATTTAGAATGCTCATGCGACTCAAGTAGAAAACGTAGATAGAAAACGTAAATACAACAGGCCGAAAAAAGGCATCGGCAGTTCAGTTCGAATATAGCGATCATACCGGTCGTACTTAGTTATTGTTCCCTGTTCTTAACATAAGTTATATTCAAGCCAGAAGTC
>JAPYYT010003335.1:0-13288 GCA_030522565.1 Ceratosolen corneri | reverse complement strand
GGTATTCAACAAATGTCCGAATATTAAGATAATTCAAGATTTGTAATTCAAAATTGTAACAGCATTATAATTATACCACAACGTCTAAAGACAGCATTATATTTCAGCACGTTAAAATAAACACCGTTTTACAGCATTATCCACGCCAGTTTGCCTCTGTTTCATTCTACCCTGCTATCAACCCCACTATCCGCCTCTCCCTCCCTCCACCTAGGAGAGTGATTTCTCGGGTTTAATTCCCGAACAAAAGTCAATGTCAACCTTTATTCTCTACATGATTAATAATAAACAATTTAAACACCTGAAGTAATTCAAAGATTCTTTTTTGAAAACTATTTCTACCTCCCTCTCTTCCATCTATCTGCTACTCCCTAATCACACCTTGGGGAGAGATTTATACATGGTTCAAATCACAAACAATATTTGTCGGTAATGTTATTCAGTTTAACAAGTTATGTTGTTATACCTTATCGATCTCTGATCAATATTGATTTACCTTATTGATTAACTCTCGATACTGAACTACCATATCAATCCTCAATTGCCAGCCAATCTACGTGACGCTGCGCGGTTCGGCCCAAAAGCTCGGGTCGGGTTTGATGACCGTTCCGCACAACTATTTCCCTCTCTATCCCACTCGAATGATGAAGGCTCCGCAATGGGTTATCTCTTTCTTTCCACCATCTGGCTCGAAAGACCAAACGTTTGGAAATTAACCCGAGATTGAGCTCCTCAAGGTGGTGTGGGAGAGAGGCCAATAGTGGAAGGGGCGATATAGCAGGGTAGAAAGAAACGAAGACGAAGACGGTGTGTGTAATACTGTAAAACTGTCTTTATTTAAAATGTATTGAAATATAATGCTGTCTCTATCCGATAAAAATATAATGGTGTCTTTATCTTCAATTGTTTTTTCCGTACAGATGCAAAATTCAGATGTAAATTGAATATCGCTGAGCTTGAAATTACTCTAATTATAAGCACCATGAATGATTTATTGTAGTTTATTATAGTGTTAATAATCAATGAGTTATATTGGCTTTATTATAGCCTTGCAATTATATTGACCTTTGGTCTATTAGTCCTATTGTTTGTTACTACTTACTGAGTATGCGCAATATAGGCTGAGAATGTAAGCGGCGTTCATGTCAATTGAAGCCCTTGGCAGCCGAGCCTCTGTTATGCAGTTTGGATTGTAGCGACTACGTATTAGCGTCGAGTTGAAGCCTCTATGTAATGGTACCGATCAGTGATGCTTGAGAAACTCTTTTGTAAGATTACTGTATTTAATTATTCAGTCGGGAAATTTTAAAGAGACTAATATTTCTGAGGCGCAGACTTCACCTTGTTTCTTGTGAGGGAATGGTCTTCTTGGACTTTTATAAAAGTGGAAATTTTTGGTGATTAAATGACAGTTAATTATAATGCTGTCATTAGCACCCTTGACAAGTAGTATCAACGACCTTGAAAGGGAGTGCAAGCTAAGTAGTGCTGGCTACGCTTCCAATTGTCCTGCCATGAGTTGCGCTATTGCACCAACGCCTTGAAACGTGGCTTGTTGTTTATGCTATTTAAATTTGAATCTGTAGGTTATGAAAATAGCAAAATAGAAGTATGGCAACTACGTGAGGGTTCCTAGAACGTTTTGTCTATTAATTTTATTAGGTTTGTATTGCAAGATACGTGATCGTCACATTGATCATCGTAGAACTTTCGAGGTGTATTCCGAGTAAAGAGGGTTGTAAGGGGATCCAAAAAGGGTACTCGATATATTTTCTAGCCATATTCATAGGCTCTTGAGACACATCTGGCAATCATAAATATATAAAATATTCTAAATAATTTTCAAATAAAGACGTAGTATGGAGAAACGATCGAGATTTCTGTAGAATCTCGAACACATATTTTTTATATTGTATACCATGTATGTATGTATACCACAGTGGTATTTTTAAACAAATCCCAAAGTGTCTTTAAACCTTCGTTTTTTTGCACCTTATCTTCGTGTTCCACGTAGATCAACAGATCATTTAAGTTTAATTATAAAAAAGTTTCTAATTATATAATTTTTTATACGTGACGTCGTTTGATGTATGCACTTTTCAAAATATCCATCTATGTTATAATAAACAACTCGTACGATATTTGGTAACTGCAAGTCAACTCCCGGAAGGATTTGTCCGATACTTTTATGACACACGTCTTGCAGAGCACATGATGGCCGTATTAACCATCGACGATTTTTCGAGTGCAATGCTGGGATAAGTCGACCGTTTCAAATTACTGTCAATGTGAAAATACATTTCAAATATTATAGAAATATTAGTTGGTTCTTCCGAGACATCTAGCAATCATAAACATAAAAAACATTCAAAGAAATGTAAAAGAAATAATCTTATTTAGAGACTTTAGATTTTCTATTTGGTTCTGGAACAATTGTATATTAGTATTTTTTTATGTAGATAATTTCGTTCCGCATTTGGAATAAAAAATATTAATTTAATTATGCCTTATGTTTGCTGTATATTATTATGTGCAATGTATCAAGGTTGGCTATACATTTAAACTTTTCATAAATTTACGAATAATTTAAATATTAGTAATAATGGATTTGTTAATTTTTATGTCAAATTCAATATTTAAAAACGAATTAAATGACTTTCTTTTTATGAAAAACATCACATAATAGTAGAATAATTATATAAATAATTAGAAGTAAGAAGATAGGTAATAAAAAATAACTCAACGATATTCATTTCAAATGTTTTAATATATATTTGTCCGATTTCTAATTAATCATATGTCAAGATATTTGATCGTACAAAGGTAGTCGCGCACACATAAATCAGGCAATCATGATATATACAGTATTAACACGATGCCTCCTTCCTCATTTCATTTATATTTATATTTTGAATAATATTTAAAATTCTTCGAGAATTAAAAACTAAGTTTATATATATCGAGAATAAGTACAGAAATTGGGCCAAAAAGGCGCATATGCATTCTCGTAATACGTTGCTTCTATAAAAGTAAAGTATATATTGGAAACCATAAAAATTATACATTTACATATAATCCGTATTATTAAGTTCATGTATTATAATATAAAAAAATATTGTAATGCTCCAAAAACATGAATGTGTTAAATACATTACTACTCATATATGCATTTGAAAATTTATTGTTCTTCATTCTTTCAACAAAATTTAATTTTCACATTTTCATTATTTTATTTATTATTCTAAAATACACTTGGTCATGTATATAATGAATGATATATCATTCATATAAAGAATTATTTCTCTCATACTTTTCATACATTATTTCATCATTTTGATAGTTTCCTATATCATTTCACTTATTACGCACATTTGTTCTTTCGATGAGTATTTGTATGTAATTATTTATGTAATTATACGTATTTACAAACGATTACTATTTTAAGATAAATTGGTTATGATATTTAATATTTCGAATTATTATTAACAAGTTTATTCCTGAGTGGCTGTTTTATAATTACATTATCTAATATGATCTGTTTTATTCTTACACTGATCATTTCAATTCATATTTATTTTATTTTGATATTTAGCTTATTTTTTCATTTATGTTTCATTAGTTAATATATATTTGATGCAAACAAAAATTCCTTGCATAATATTTTACGATAAAATATAAATGGAAAAAATTATTACATAAGAATATAATCTGAGTATATAATCGGAATTTTTCATAAATTATTTAAAATTCAGTATAATTTTATTTTGTTGTTTGTTTGCAACATTAATATAAATACATTCAAAAACAATAATTCAAATACTACAGTAGTTACGATAATAATAATAATATATATGTGTATATAAGATAACACATGGCTTAAAATCTGTGTTACTATAAATAAATAATCTCTTATTATTTAAAATTTTATATGAAAACTGTATTAGTCCATACGAGTATTATTTTATTAAAATTCTTTGCCTTATAACATTTTATTTATTGCTGTTTATGTTTATTATTTTTTGAAATTAATATATTTTTTTCTCATTTCACTATTTTTGATTAGCTAATATATCCGTAGCAGAGTAAAATAAAGAAAAGTTATTGTTTTTAAAAACAAATATTGCATCTACAAAGTTAAAAAATTGTTGAGAATTTTAGATAGTTTAGATAAAAAGTTCATTTATTTATTAAAATAAAATTTCGATTCTTTAAATAGATTTATATTTAATTAGTAAATGTATTAATTGCATGCATTCTATAGAGATAATTTCGAAGTTAATTGCTTGAATCTTTATCAATTTCTTTTTATTATTATTTTGCAACTTCTAATAATTAAATGTAATAAAAAAATAAGAAACTTATTTAAAATAAGTTCTAAAATAGTTAATAGAGAATTTTATATAAATAAACTAATTTTTAATTATTCGACTATAAAAGATACTAGTCATAGAATTTTTATAACATTATATTTTTTATCATAAAATTTGATCTAAACGAATTATTAGCAGTACATTTTATATTGTAATATCTAAAGAAGATTTTACCTTTTTCATATTATTAAAAAATATTAAAGAGAGTTAACCTTATAAGAAAAAGGTTTTGACACAGGAGCTTTTCTTTGTTATACTTTATTATTTGTTTCTTTGTTATCTATCTTCAATGGAGCTCTTAATTTAATATTAATTGAACGTAATTTAGAAATATAAGTATTAGATATATTATAATTTCATAATACTAACAAATATTTCAAAAAGAGAAATAACAATTTATGATTATTTTTATAATAAATTACAATAATTGTTTACAATAAACATTATTTTTTTGAGATATTCATCGAAATTTTATTATTATGTTTGAATATTTTACAAAAAATAAATAATTATAGTAAAATTTAGTTTTAAATATTTTTCTATATTTTACCAATATACAATGATATTAGTATACAAAATATTTAAATAAATCACTATTTTAGATTTCTTATCGTACTTATTAATGCTTATTTAATACTCCATATATTATGCGATAAATGATGGAAGATATTATTATTTAAATAACAAGAAGAATCATATGAAAGTGATATATTTTTAGTATATAATAAAAATTTTCCCTATATTAATTGTACTTAGGTATTTGCACACGATCACTTACATTTAACAGTATTTGATCACTTTATGTTATGTTTACATTTGACAATATGATAATAAAAAGTTGTATATTAATTATAAAATCTATTAAAAAATCATTTAATTCTTTTGAAAATTTTATTGATTTGAAATTATTATGTATTTTTCAATGTAATTATATTTCAACGTGAATATTTTATTTTACATAATATAAAATTAAATTGAAATGTTTCAAATGTAAAGATATTTATAAATATAATAAAGATGTTTAAAGCTAATGTACTATTATACGTATTAGGAAAATTTTATTATATATATTGGTAAGGTTGTTATTATTGAAAAGTGAGCATTAAAATTTTGTGATTATTTTATCATAAGTAATTACTTAATATATCAATGTTTAAAATATTTTAATTTAGAGTTTTTCTTTATTAACACGTAAACCAATATGTTTAAGATTGTAAAATGTATATATAGTTAATGTTCTAATTAAACAAAAAAATTACCATAATGTTTTATATTTATTTCTATGCAAATGAAATTATTTTCATTTTTCATATAGTTTTGTCTTATTATTTTTTCATATTTAAATAATATTTCATTCTATAATATTTTGTATAAAGGACAATGTAAGTCTTCTATTATAAATTAACTTATTGAATGACATGTCACATATTAGTTCTCTTATATGGACAATTGTTAGAATTTAATGCCTATTTCGTAGTCGTAATATTATCTTTGTTTTATTAGTCTCTATCATCCATTGGTCGATATAATCATGTCAAGAATACATTTGATAATTATTTACGTAAAATATAGTGAAATTACATAAGTTTAGATTGCAAATGTTCATTTCAGCATGCACGTGAATGGTCTCTATATCCAAATTTATATTAATCACTTTATTTTTTACTATCATATTCTCAGTTCATCAATTTATTTTTAATTTTTCATTGTTAACTGTAAAAATCTAACAGCTTTATCTTAATACGTGTGAAAATGTGGCACGACACGCAATGTACGCTACATAGTTTTACGACAATGAGATTACTTAATTTTCGATATTATTCAACTAAAGGTGAGTTAGTATGTTAAGTAATAGAAGGTAAGAATGTATATACGTGTGCACACGCGTAGACAAACGTGTGTATGGTTATAAATGTGTATATATATGTTTATAGTATCGAAATATACGCAACTAGGGCGTGAATTACAAAAGTATCAAGCAGTCTGTCGATCAAATCGATCAAATTCTTTTATTAATCATCATTACTCAATTCTTACTATTGTTTTAATAATTAGTTCATTGGTATTTATTATTATTTTTAATCTCATCATATTAACCATTATCAATGAATCGAAGATGGAGTTTCGATTGGCCAGCCCGCAGCATATATTTTATAAAATTAATTATTAAATTCTTAATGTGTAAATGCGCACTTGAAATAATTAAAAATTTTATTTCTTTTAAAAGTCATTTTGACTTATTTTATTTTACTAGTCTCGCTGGTGCCGTCTATTCAATATTTATAAATATTATCTATGCAATGCTTCATTTTTCGCTGTTATTATAAGGAAATTTCTTAAATTAAGATGGCAGTCAAATTATATATTTGTACGGCACCTTTGGCTCATTATTCACACTTCCTTTTTCTACGAATTATACGTGGAGAATATGTAAAATGCATTAAATACCTATGTTTCTATTATTTATCACTTCGGTTATAAATTTTTACAAACATTTGTTCTTTATGTGTATCTGATTTCATGAATTTATAATGTATAATGTGCTGCCATTAATATATAACGTAATTGTATATAAAAATGGTGGTGTTTTCTTGTCTAAGCAAACCATCATTGAATTATACGTATATTTTTTCATTCTTTCGTACACGCACCTGTGTACGCATTTTCGTACACATACACACGGTTGATGGCAATTTTAATATTGTAATAAATATAATCACAAATACTTTTAAAATATATAAAATAATATCTTTTGTAATTAGTTTTATTTTTTATTTCCATATAAACGATAAAGATCAATTTCAATATTTTGATCTATTTTTTTTAACATTGTAACATTATAGTTTTTTTTTACAAATAAAAAATTACTTAAAGTAAAATTTTAATATTGTTATCTATCTAAAATTTGTCTACTTAAATTGTAAAACTGTTTTTCTGAACTATAAATGACTGTTTATCTACAATTCTTGTTTCAGAAAAACATCTTATTATAAAGCTTAAGTGAGGTGCTCTGAGTAGACAGAAAAATAAATTTGAATATGTATGACTGTATTAAGTGAATTCAAAAAGAGTTAATACTATCGCTCGATCTTCCTTAAATCACAGATTCAAAGATTAAAGTTTCTTATGAATTCCGGCAAAAATGTTTATAATTTTATTAAATATTTATATTATACATATTTGTGTAAATCACGTTGTAAAGTATTGACATGAATCTGACATTTGAATTAAAAATTAATATACTGCTTGTTAAATTATATATTTATCTATATTTACAATTTTATTAAAGAGGAAATATCGTAAAATTTTTATATATTCGTAAATAATTATTACATGGATTTTTGTAAAACCTTTTTCGAAATTATTAATATGAATACTATCCCTTTGAGGTAATAAGTACATACAAATACAATAGAATACTTTTGAAAATTTTAGTTTTGAAGGCCTGATGGTGCATTAATATCATAATTGGTGGTAATTTATGAAAACAAAACTTATTGCGTTGAACTATCGAGCAATAAAATTGTAATTATTAAAGTATATTAGTATCTTTAATATGAATTTCAGATATATATTAAAATCACTTTACATTTGAATTGATATTAGGAAAACTTTTAAAATTTATGTTTAACCCTGTACCATTATTGGATTTCTAATATAAAAATTGTTATTATAAAAGTTCGTTGATCTGGTGATATTTTTGCATATTTCAAATTTTGATCATATCTAAGTTGTAATATAATTAACTACAAATTTATTTATAAGTATTTAAATCAAGCATGTGAATCGTTCGTTGAGCCTCTAATATTCGTTATGTAATAATTATTTCGAAGTCTCTATTGGTATTGGATCTTGTATTTTATTTTAATTTTTATACGGCTTTCATATTTTTTATCTCATCATGATTTTGTAACTTATTTGGTCCCGATTGTGTGTTATGAAATGTTCATTACCGTTTGAATATTGTGTGCACGGGACCTGAGGTTTTATTTTGCACTGCTATTGTAGTTTCAAACGGATTCACGTAATATTAGTATCCCTATAAATGTAAGCGATATTTCTTTTACAATTTGAAATTTACTTTACTACGTATATTTACGTGTATACGTGTACATTATGCCTACCAAATATTATTTGTTTCTAAAATTATTATAATTTTAAGATATAATCGCTATATTTTAATATTTTCATATATTTTGATTTATTGTAACATAAGATAACATTACTAAAAGTATAGATACTACATATATTTTTTGTGATTACATTAATCATTAATAATTAATTATTAAAAATTTAAATTCATTTAAAACAAAGACTTACATTTCATTAATAAAAATATATTTTTCTTGATTTACTTGACAAAAACTAAAATCTATTGATATAGATAAATTATTTAAAGAAATAAAATTATTTGTGATATTAAGCTAAATATTAATTTCACGATTTAATTTATAAATTATACGATTATACCTTCTAATTGATGTTTATTCTTATATTTTATATTTACGTAGAAATTAGCCGAATACTAAATTTTTCTATAAGTCATACAATTTTTCAATAGATATCTAGCATAATTTATTGTTCTAATTTATTGATTTTTTTGATCTGTTAAAAACTATTATAATTAATCAAAGTAATAAAATAAGCTTTAAATTAAATTTATAATAAATTACTAGCTAAATTAATTTTTTTTAAATTATATGGAAAAATCATCCAATACTTTTTAGAAACAGAGTGTAATTTATTTAAGCAAAAATTTTACGTTATTTTTCGGGCACAGTAACCGATAAATTTTGTTATTTCATTATTGTAAATTGACATTAATACTTTTAAGCCTTGAATAAGTTTCAAGCCGAAGATGATATCAAACAAGATTCTTTCACAAACTCTGTTTGAACAACAAATTTTAATTTTTTTTTTTAATTAATATGTTAAATTTAAAAGATATTTTTAAAAATGCCAACATTCTTTTTTCAAATTTATATAGAATTCATCAATTGGCTAAATTTTTACGTCTATAGTAGATACTGAAACGTGTATCGCAAGATAACAAAAATAAATAAAAATCGTCTAAAAAAATGTCTTGAAACTGCGAAATAAAGTAGATATAACAAAGTAAGGCTTTTTTGTAGGATTGAAGAAAGCTTTGAATTTTTCACTGTTTTTGCGAAATATCCCAACGAACGAATAAGAAAAGGCTGGTCCAAATTTGAATGAGATTGTTGTAATGCAATAGGATGAGGCGTGAATGGTCATTAGAGGTATCAGCGAAACTTCCCTCGCATACGGTAATGTACAGGAGCATAAAAAAATGTTCATCATATTCACAGGAATAGAACGATCGTATAATTGACAATCCGCGATTGTGGCGCACTTCTGAACCTCTTTGGCACCTCCTCTTCGTTCTCACTTGGCGTTGGATCATTTTTAGCTTCAAAGATTGTCGCCAGCTTAGAGGCCAGTGGCAGGAACAAAACGCCGGCATTGATATCGGTCTTCAGTGCCGCTGCCGCTTCCTTTGTCATCAATGTCGTCGTCCTCTCATTCGTATCTTTCTCGATCTGCTGGGTTTCAACTTGATCAAGACTGCAGCAGTAGTTCTCTGAGTCCAGGAGCTCACCCTGACAGCTGAAGCAGATAAAATCGCCTTCGTCAGTCTCCGAGAGCTCAAAATGGAGGCAGCGATTTCTGGCTTTGACGCCACTCTCACACAGAGCGCAAGTTCTCCAAGTCCTCGTTTTCCAACGGCCGCCGGCTCTGTAGATTAAAGGAAACAAATATATGATTGATTAACAATTGTCAAGGTTTTTGTTTTCCTCTTTTTCCGATTGCACGCAATGCGACTTTTTTTCGTTATTAAGATTATAGTGTAATAGTTTTTGATCATTGCTTTTATATAGTATAATTTTATATAATATAATTGATCAGTAATATGACAATTAAGTTAAGTTTTATTTTAAATAGCTCATTTATTTTTACAATTGAAAGATTTTTTATCAGTTTTCTTTAATTGGAAAGTCTGCGATCTTTGTAAGCTGTAGGCTTACAGGAAATTAAGTTATATATTTTAAAATTATATATTTTAAACGTAACTGTAAGGTATCAATATCAGAAAAATAACTTTAATATAATGTTCAAACATCCTTAGTAAAGAATAACATCTGATAAGAAATATTAGGTTCTCATTATCTTAATTAGATAATACTAAACACAAATAAATGCTTACATAATATGTATTGAATGTACAATTTCGTATAAAGCTATTCATCGAATATGTCAACTTTAAAGCGAAGTTTTAAATATTTTTATATTTTTTATTATATATATATATATATATATATTTACATTTAAAAATATTTGTACGGAGCCAATTTTTTGTGTTATCCTATTAGTTATTCAATATAAAGTATTTATTTATATAATTTGCTTTAAATTTGTAATCCTATAGTTTATAATCTATTGAAGATATAGTATGAACATGCGTGTATGTATGTGCAATAAAAATTTTAAATATAATAAATAAATGTAAGCGTATGCATTTTTGCATAATATATTTAGTACTTGTTATGAGGTATTTTTATAGAACTTTGTTATATCATATAAAATTTTAGTTCTATTTAATTTATTTTCAGTTGACTTTACATATAATATATTAAAATTCTCTGAGAAAATACAATTAGAGTACTTTTTATAAGGACTAATTCTTTAGCTATAATTTATTTTAAGTTTTTTAAAGTTTTTACTTCTAAATACATTAATAAAGTACAATCGGGGAAACTTAAATTCAACAACATTATTGTACATACGCGCATTGAATTATAATATATTCTATACTGCATATTTAATAATATTATTTTATTTTAAATTATATTATATTATATATTATTTCATAATATATTCTCTTGTGTTGCGTTTTTCAAAATAAACTTTCAAGCTAGTATTTAATATATTTAATATATAGTATTTAATATATTTAATATTTGCCATTTCAAATATTTAAAATCTTTATTAAAGTAGTTGCTTCAGTACTAAAAATTAAGCATAAAAATTCCAGTTAATAAAAAGCAAGATAACCAATTATCTAATGTGTCCTAATATCTAATATTCCTATAAAACAATATATTCTGTTATTGTGACTCTATATACAATAATCATAACTCGATAATGAAGATTGTCTCATTAATAAAGCGCTTATTCGGTTGTTTCCCTTCTGATTCCGGTTTTAAAACACTTATCGATTTCTATTTACGCGATAATATTAATAAATATTGCAATTATGATATTTAAAAAAGACTCCTACTTTTCATGTATTCATATAATTTCATTTGAACGAACAACCAGAAAATTTCCAAGTAAATTAAAATATAACGATATAGCGGCTGTCTTTGTTCAAATTTTGCAATCTATACTATATTCTTTTACGAACTTACTTTTTAACCTTTCATAATGAAAATCAATAACTTGAGAGCGATTTCCGTTTCTAACTCCGAAATTTTACGTTTGCATATTCGCCGAGGACGCGCTTTTCAATTTCGAGAAAAGCAAAACTACGGAAGGGCATGTGTTCGATCAGTAAAACTTCGAATACAAAGAACCAGAAATGTCGAATGCTCGTCCATAGGAAGCGTATCCCCTTATTGTTCTCTAGCGATACTCACACAGCCGTACTGAAAGCACTCCTCCAAGTAATGGTTGGCCAAGGCACTCAGAGCTTGGTGCGTCACACCGCAGCTACGGTTCCACAGGTTGCATTCGCTGCACAACATAGGTTGGGAGGAGCTGAAGTAGCCGTTGGACGAGAGCAGATCGACTCCTAGTCGCCCACGCATCACGACGTCCAGGTTCATGGATTGCCTTTGTCGCTCTTCCTCCGCCCCCACATTTTCACCGTCGCTTTCAAAGAGCCGCTGACTCAGGCTGCGGGTGGATTTGATGTCGCTGTTCGTCACGGACACTTCTAAGATACTTGCCGATGTTTGCTGTTCGACCTGTTGCTACGGCATCGGCCAAATTACACTTGCTGCTCTTTTTTCGTATGCAATGATAATGGAGGCCGCGAGAGAGTGAGCTAATTGCGCTAAGAGCCCTAAGCGACCAGGACCATCCACGACAATTTTCTCATCTCAATAAAAGCAAGAATTTCTTAGTTTTATTTTCCACTAACTCTCATTTACTCGTTTAGTGGATAGTCGACAGATACAAAAAGCGTATTATAACAGATTTTCTTCTAAATATAGGTTTTGGTTTTTGCACAAAGAATGTGAAAAATATTGAACGGACTTTATGGTAAATAATTGTTTTAATATTTGAGCTTTATCTACACGTATATATATACGTGTGTTGCAGATTTTATATTTCATTTAATTAATTAATTGGTTGTTACTAAGTTTTCAACATATTATTGTAAACTATATTTAGAATGATTACAAGATCATATAATTATAGGAAGCATACACTAAAAGTTTTAAAACTAATTAAATGCAATAATTAATTAATTAATTACAAGAAAAAATATTAACTCGAATATTAGTATAATGAATTTTGAGATATTTAATCTATATACTAGTGTGCAATATGAGTATATTTACTGGATATAGTATTTAGAAACGTGTAACCTACTGTTAATTACGAACTTAAATTTAAATAAATATTATTTTATATAATATTATTATAATATATATATATAATATATATTATTATTTATATAGATAATAATATACAATGCAATTATATTCGATACTATATTTTGTATTCTTCTTCGTTTAATATCTATTTAAAGGAAATAAATATCTTCTGGATATTCTGACATTGTTCGGGTATTTTACCCGCGTATAAATTCTCTCTCCAATGTGTGAATGAAGAGAGACGGATAGTGGAAAGAGGATGATAGAAATGAGATTCAAATATACAAGTCGAGG
>JAPYYT010003334.1:0-26389 GCA_030522565.1 Ceratosolen corneri | reverse complement strand
TAGTAGTAGTAGTAGTAGTAGTAGTAGTAGTAGTAGTAGTAGTAGTAGTAGTAGTAGTAGTAGTAGTAGTAGTAGTAGTAGTAGTAGTAGTAGTAGTATTATTATTAGTAGTACTAGTAGTCGTAATAGTAGTAGTCGTAGTAATAGTAGTACTTGTACTTGTAGTAATAATAGTAGTTGTTGTTGTTGTGGTAATAGTCGTAGTAGTGGTAGTAGTGGTAGCAGCAGCAGTATCAGTGGAGTGTACTAGTAGTAGTTGTTATAGTAGTAATAATAGTAGTGATTGTAGTGGTAGTAGTAATAATAATAAAAGTAATTGTGTAAGTAAAAAAATATTCATATTTTCAGTTTTTCTTAATTTTACTTTTATGATTTCATTCAAGTCGACGTGCACATTTCCAAGTAAACTATTATCTTTTGAAATACAATAAATATGTATGTATATATATATATATATATCTACATGTTCAATAGTAAATATATATACGCATACACACTTTATAAATATATCTATATATATATATATATATATGTGTGTGTGCGCGTGGTTGTATTATCCAAGCTTAAGTTGTTTTGCTTTGATGCAAAATCTTTTGAAGCCTGAAAAACGTTCTAAGAAAAACGAAAAGAAATTAGTGAATTGTAGTACACTTGTGGTACTATCATTTAATTACGTATATATTTTATACTATTTATTAGCCTGAAATAAATAAGAATTGGTAATTATTTGTTCACTAGCGAAGAATTATTTTGTTACAAAAAAGATTATCAGATATATTGAAATAGTTTGTCTATTTCAGTGTTTATCTTAAGAATGAAATAAATATCATATATTTTTTATAATCAGCTTTCCTATTTTAATAATACTATTTAAAATTTTTTTGAATTGATTAAATTATTGTTATTGTTATATTAATGTATAAATAAATTAAATGCGGATAGATAAATAAATTAAATTTATTTGAAATTACAAAATTTTAAAAAATCTTTCTTATTAAAAAAAAAATATTATTTCAATTTTTATTTTCTTGCATAACTTAATATTTTCGGTTATTGAGCTTTAATTATTAGTCATAAACAGTTAATCGTAAAAGAAAATTAATTTTATTTTTATGAGAATTATACATTGATAAGTTTAAAAATATCAAGAAATTCGATATCATATCGGTAACATATGAATATTTCCTTGCAAATCCGTAAGTTACTAAATTTTCTCAAATTTCTGTATATGTAAACCTAAATAGAACATATAAATAAATCGTAATGTAAGCGAAAATTAAATTTATCACTAATTCTTTTATTTTATTAATTTTTATATTTTTAAATCTTTAAATTTTACTAATTCATATTTTTTTATATTATATTAATTTCATTCATAAATAATTAAATTATTATTGTATTTTATTATAATGATTATATTATACTTTATAATTGTATTACGTTACGTTTAACTATATAATATACCGGTACATAATTAACTACAGAAATTATTAAATTGTATTTTAAATTTCAATTGTATAAAACATTTAATAACAGTTGTTGATAACGTAACTTATAAGGATAATATTAATAAAATAATTATTTTGATAATTATTTTTAATATTTAAATAATAAAAATTGTCTTTCTTTATAAATAAAAAATAAAAGTTTCTTTAAAAATTTTATTATATGCTGATAATGTATTAAATAAAAATTATATATTTTTATGAAAAATTACTATATTATTAATGAATATACTTTTTTGTTATTTTTGTACGTTTTTTAATAATTATATATATATATATATATGTTAGTTTATAAAACTAAGAAAATTATATAAAGGAATAGACAACGTTGATCTTATATGTATTCATCTAATTAATTTGACATTGCATATATAATACATTGATAAAGGTAATTATGTAATACTATAACTGTAAATATATGAATTGATGTAATTAAAGATATTTTTATGTTAAATTTAATATTTTATTTTCATGTGTATTTAAAATTTAATATATATGTTATTAGTTCTTTTCATTTTCTGACAGATGATTAAAAGGATTTCTGTGCTTATTATTGACTAAAATGTTGATTAAAATGGGATGATTGTATTTTCTTTACTATTATTTTTTTTTTATAAAAGTACAATTTATTGGTAGCATTTATTTATATCTATAAAAAGTATATGTAAATTTTTAAATTCCATACTGTTAAAAAAATTACATTAAATGCATTTTTATTTATAATTATGAATTTGCTTTTCTAATGTAATTTATTTGAACTACTAAATTGATAATTATAATAAACTGGTATTATTAAAACATAATTTCTTTGTAAGTTCTTGATCTTAAATTATTACTAAATTTGCTTAATGCATAAAAAGCGATTGAACTATTATATTATATTATGTAACTCATTGTATTTATTATAATTTTCTGCACCTTCAGCAATTCGAACTTTATATATTTTATTACAATTATAAAAGTTATAAAATGATCAAAAAAAAAAAAATTAAAAAATAAAACATCTTAATGCTTCATTATTCAGTGAAATCGAATTATCGGGCAATTATATATAATGTGCGCGCGTGAAACCTTTTAAATAATATTACAGGGTGCTGACTAGTTTGTCGAGAGGAAAGAGAACAAGGCATGCAAATAACGAGCTTAGGTGAATGAACCTTCAAGTTTGAGATTATTTAATAATAACTCTATGCACACACATTCGCATATATACGCAAACTAATGTATTTAAATTTTAAAGCTGCACTATATTTGGTCATTAAGTGATTACTTGTGTCAAGTTATGAGTACTTGTTTGATTTAGTTTGAGTTATAAGACGCGCATAAGGTATACTTCCAAAGCTTATTATTTATTAACTTTTTATTTTTATAGTTATAAAGGTAATTTCCATTAATATAATAATATTAGGTTTGTTATCATAAATATAATTAGTTTAGAGAAAACTTTAAGATACTTTTATAAATTTATAACTTGAATATATAATTACCCATATGTATATTGATTATCCGTAGAATTTGAATAAAATAAATGAAGAATAACCGAATAAAGCAATTTTTAACTATTTATTTTTATGTAATAGAAAATATAATTATGTTACTTTTGTAGCTTGGTATTTCAAAACATTTCAAGTTCTTATTATTGATGATCATATAATGAATATTGTAGATAAATCATCAGTTCGAAATAATACAAGAATAAATATACACGATGAATATAAATTTACTTCATAAATAAAACGTTAATAAAATTACAACGACAAAATATATGAAAGATTTAATTATTTATTTTAAAATATATGCCATAAAATAGAAATATATTATAATTAAGAAATGACAATTACAACCTATTCTTTATAATGTGCTGTTTACGATAATATTTACTTTATATATTATTTTGCATATAATGAAATTCAAATTTAAATTCAAATTTCCATGAAAATCAACTATATATTTTCATTAAACTAATTTGACTGGATCAGAATAGATTATAATGTGGAATCTAGTCAAAAAGAATATTTGATATAACTACATTTCTGAATCGGTGACTAAATTTTGAGATATTTACTTTAAGTTTAAGTGTTATTTTGTTATCATTGTCTCAAGTACTATTTTATTCTATGTCATATAGCTTATCATATTACTTTTTTTTATCAATGAACGTTTTGCTTTGCGTGGAAATCTGTGGATTAATTAGATAGTTATTTTCCTTTTGTAATCATCTATTTTTTTTATTTTTTCTCATACTAGTATAAAAATTAGCTATGTTACGACATTTGAGTACAATAAGCCAAAAATTATCCAGAAAGTAAACGTATTCCAGACCCTAACCTCATTCAATTTACGCATTTTATTTACATTAGTTATGTTTTTCAGTTTTTCGCACTTCTTCTGGATATATCTGTTTTAATATTTATTTTATTTTGAATCTATAGTCATTCTTTAATTTGGTACTCTGATATTATTAATGTTTTGTCGATATTATGTGTGTCACTAATTCATTAGATGTTCAAAGTTTTAAATTTATTTTAAACGGTGTCTGTTCAATGATTGGTCGTTTATATACAATTTCTTAATTTAAAACAATACTCTATATGAAAATACATTATTTCTTTACAAACATTTGAACAATAGTTTCGATAGCGAAATTATTAAAGCTTCAATCTTCAATTGTTTTCACTTACATAATTATCATATAAGAATGCACTAATTTATAAACAAATATTACATGAAAAATATTCAATTAACGAATAATATTATTTTTAATAATACGCGTTATTTGTTTTTAATTATTAGAAATATTTTTGATATTTAAGAATTAGTAAAAAAAGTTTGTGATAATAATTTTGGAGAATTAAAATTTTTTATACAAACTTGTAGTATTTCATGCAAGATCATGGAATCCATATGTTTATTTTTATTATTTAATGTTTATTTTTAATATTTCTAAGAAATTACTAAAATTATTTTTTACCATAGTTAAAGAACATTAAATTTTTATAAATATTCCCACTTCATTAAATAACAATAATTAATAATAATAATTTTTTGGATATGTACAATATAAAAAGATCAATTCTAAAACAGTTTAAAGATAATGTTTAATTTGTTTAATTGACAATATGTATATACAGTTTGTATGTATTATTTATTTACTTATTTTTAAAATAAAAGTAACATATACTTTACCATGAGGTAGTTGATTTCATTAATGTTTATTTGATTAATTATTAAACTATATATTATTTATAAAACTATATATATTCTTCTTAATTATAGCTAATATGATTATAATATTAAAAAGTTATTAATACAGATATTACGGTTATTTTCAGTAAATTATATTTCTTATTCAATTTCATAGGCATTACTATGTACGTAAACTGTAATAAAACTGGTATGACATTTATTAATTGTATGTCATTTATTTATAATTCGTATGAAAATGTCATTTATAATATGATAATCACTGAATAATAATGGTCTTGAAATTATTACTTCTGTCGGACGACTGTTCAACTTTTTTTTATTTTTGTTTCCTCTTCTCCTTGAAATGAACCTGGGAGTCAACGTGTGCATGTGTTTGTCAATTTTCGAGAAAAAATAATCGTCACTACATTTAATTAGTCTCTTTCGCATGTTCACTCGTCCAAGCCCTGCACTGTTTCTTTAACTCAAACAATCCCTGTATTCCCTTTGTCATTTGATTGTGCAACTGCAGAACAAGGAGTAACAAAGGAAAATTCGAAGTTGTCCGTATACATCACGTAATCTACATTGATATTTTGTTGCTTTATACTATAATAACTAACATTTCAATAACATTAATATAATTTTGAATTGGATGTTTGTTTTATTTCGAATTGTTATAAACTATAATTACTTCTGATTTTCCTAAGTAGTGTAAATAAAATTAGATTGGTAAAATAAATATGATAAAACGTAAAAAGAAATCTGTTATTAAATTTTAAGTTACAATATATAAAATACTATATATAAATACAATATATAAAATTATATTAATTAATAAAATGAGGCAAATATTTGAAATGTAAATTTTTACATTTTATAATCGTTATTTTACTCTTTTATAGTTTACAAATTATTGAATTACAATAGCATATGTTATAATATTTAAATCGTAATACAAATTTTATATCATGCAGATCAGCATAATAATTAATCTCCTATTTAATATTGATTGCGTAGAGATAAAAAAGATCAATTATCTCAGAACTATTATTATTTTCATATGGAAATACAACTTGGGTAATGGTTTAACCATAACTGAGAAATTAATTCCTGTGGTAATATCGGCAAAGATATATATAATCATCTCATCGACTATTTAAATGACTACGTGTCAAGTATTGGACATTTTTCTTTTTTAAATTTTGAGATATTGTTGAAATTTACCATTTATATGTTGACGTTATAGTTGAACAAAGTTTTACCTAATTTACCTAATATTACAATGTTTGGAAAAACTAGTTTATTTAATTAAATTTAATTAAGTGTCAAAATTAGTCATTGTTTTTACTGTTCATAAAAAATAATTATTTTGAGTAATACCAATTAACATTTTCGTAAGATATATATTAATAACAAAATTTTTTATTTAGTTAAAAAAATTTTTGGACAAAAGCTTCTAATGTATTTATTGAATCGTTTGAATATGTAATACTTTTAATTGTGTACTCCTACAAATTCTAAATATAATTTGGAATAAAACTTTTACTAAATAATTTTGCTAATACTAAATAATGTTGCTTCACATTAAAAATAATTCCATCTATGAAATATTTTATAATATTAATAAAAGAAACATAGATAAATATAAAAACCTTATGATAAATTTAAAAAGTTAAGAGTCTTCGATTTTATTTAATGTAAAATTAGCAAAACTCATTTATTCATCCCGATCACTTTTGTTAAACTCCTGGCATAACTTTAATAAGAAATTACATTTAATTTGAGGAGGAAAGCAATCAGATAGCATGCCGTAGATTTTGAGTTTTTTTAAGAACAATATAGTACGAACAATATAGAACTTTTAAAAGTAAGTCGATTATTCTACCATTTTCCATTTATTTTCCTCAACTGTAAATACCATATAAAATCGAACTTTAGGGTGTCGAATCAGTGACTGTATTTCATGTTTTCATTTAAATTGCATGTAAACGCACGCCTGGACAGTCATTATTTGTGGTTCTAGATTACGTACACAACTGAATAAACATTGTCACATAATCAAGTATAATTACTTACATTTCATATTATCATATGTGTTGATTATTATAATAGTAATACCCAATCCCAGAACTAGTTAAATTGCATCTACTATGAATCATAAATTTCCAATGGTTTTCTGTAAAATATATGTATGTATATTAAATGCCATACTGATACTCGTAATATAAACAGATTTGCAACGAAATAAAATATTTTTTTATATTTGTAATAAAATTTTAACTATAATCGTATATAGTATTCGCAGTATTAGTTTATTTATCAAAAAATTATTGTTCGCTTTTATAAAAAATGTTTGGTTATAACAATAAGCTATGTAATTATATACTCTGCCTTACATAATAGCTAGTATTTCAATATTTCAAATATAAGTATTACAAATATAAATTATATCATATTTTATTTATTATATTATAGATATAAATAATTTAAATGATTACTTTGCGTTATAGTATATTATTATGATAAATATATTAAATTATAAATAAATAATTAGTATACTGTTGAATTGATTCTTCGGGTATTGTTAATTTTATTTTATGGAATATTTATTTGATATAATATTTTTTATGTCATTGAAACTCTTCAATTATAAGTCATTATCTCTAATTTTGTAAAAATACAATCTAAAATTATATATATTTCATATCTAATATTTCATAAATAAGTATTAATATATTTAAAACTTATTTTTTTTTTATTTATGTAAATAATTTTCAATTAAATTTTAATGTATAAAAAACATTCATTCGAACAATATATTTTCATTATTATTTTATATTTATTTTAAACTTTAAATGATGTACTTTATAATTCTAATTAATATTTGTATTTTTATTTAGCTATAAAAATTTAATCATAATTATAAAAATATAAATTAAAACCTAATTTAATTTGTAGTGGTATTATATTTTGAATGTTAATTTTGAGCAATATAATTTATAATAATCCAACAATTTTTTGAATCACTGGTATCTATTAGAATATACTTATTATTATTATTATTATTATTATTATTATTATTATTATTATTATTATTTATCTTAGATTTCTAAGTACATTGGTTGACTCTATTATTTTCCTGAAAATAATTCAGTATGATTATACTGAGTTAAAAACCCATCAAGATACTCAATTATTCAGTAGAATAGTCGATACCTAGGTCTTCAACAATATCTATTTATGACGAAAAATTTTATTTTATAGATATACGTTATTTACATATATACGTATACATTTACATACATCAGCAGATGAAACAATTTTGCACTTACAAGTGTCTAATTCTATATACGATCGTTCATTTAGAAATCAACCGACATTTTATCTTCTTCTTTTATTCAACAAAGTAGACTTAGTATATTTTAGGGTATTTTATGCTTTCATAGTGGTTTTATTATCTATTTCGTAAGACAGAGAGTTATATTTTTAGAAGTAGAATCTAACTTTTACCAGGTAGTCAGCAAACAAAAGTAAAAGTGCATTTAGTAAATTGATTAATAAGTGTTTTATTAATGCTTCACTATATATTATAGAAGTGAATCTTGAAAACTTCCTTATAATTTATAGTTAAGCACTCACAAATAAGCAGTTTACTTTTTCTTTCAAAACTCTTTGAAAGTGGAACACTCATAAATAAATCTAGCTGTTAAGAAACTTATAAGTATTAAATGCATATGTTTCCCGGAAATGGAGAGTCACTATAGTAGTGTAAGGTGTTTTAAGTACCAAACAATTAATGAACTTGTATGCATAAGTACATTAATTGTTACTATTCGTTAAATGTATTAGGAATTTTTTCAAGATAAACGAACATTCTCATTTAAATTAATGTATCATACTGAGTTAAAAATATATTACTAATATAATTATATTAGTAATTAGTAATATAATATAATTATATTACTAATATTATTATATTAGTAGTAATGTTATAATTATATTACTAGTAGTGTTACAATTATATATTGTTCAGCTAACAGATATGAGAACGTAATTAAGGATGAGGCAGTACAAAAATTAACTTCATTTATTTGTATTAAGTAGTCATTAAATTTATAACTGAATGTAATGTTGTTAAATTTATGTAAAAATTCTAAAAATTGTTAAATTAAAATTGTTGTACTTATATTTTAAATACGGATTTTATACGTCTTTTTTATTTTTTCAACATAATTGTTAAATAGATTCTTTAATTTATTTTTCATTTGATTATTTAATTTATTATATAAATTACATATCTATAAATAGTGAAGGCATAAATAATAAATACTTAATTTATCGAATTTAAAGTAAGTTAATACTTAAAGAGATACTATATTTTTTACTGTCAAATAATTTAAATTTTATAATTTCTTAAATATCTCTAATGTTCAAAATCATAATCGGAAAATATAATTATATTTTCTAAAATATAATTATAATTAAAATATAATTAATTAACTAAAATATAATTCTTATTTAATTTTTTCGTATATAATTAATTAAAAATTGTTCAATAGTATGACAAAATTTTATTAAATTTCTGTTCATAATAAAATCTAGTAGATGTCTGTTTCAGTACATCTAAATAAACAAATATTTTATTATGGTTTAAGTATAAAATACGTTCAAATATTTACGTTTTTTAATATAACGTGTGTTTTGTAATATTTAATATGAAACAATTGGAGCCATTAATTATAAAATTAGGATTTACACATAATAAAATAGTGATTATATTAAACAATATATAAATACATATAATTATTATTAAATTTGATATAATATTTATTAAATAACGATATTTAATAACATTTAATCTTTACTTGTATGTTTTATATATTATATATATTGAAAGACTACCAAAGTAAATTACCTCAAAAATAAAGCTACAAAACCTAAAAGAAAACTGAACCTAAAAGTTCTCGCTCTACCGACATTTGCGGATTTTCTATGCAAAGAATAAAAAAAAGTCAAAACTCTCCTTTAAATTGCAGGGTAGAAAATTTAAACAGTAATTAAATGGTTTTTAAAAAGTCATACGCTCTTTTTTTTGACCTAACGAGCTAACCGCGACTTATCCTTAAACTAGCGCATATGCAGAATTCCTGGCACTAGACCAATATTCTCTAACCGAGGAATCTCAAAATGAATTCCATGAGAGTGCTGTGTAAAAAGCTGTCTTACAATTTCTCGTGCTTTTCGTATATTCTATTTTTATTTCTTTCATACTGGTATTTAGTTCATTAGCCACAAAATGGTGGGATAATGAAGCTAGAGAAAAGTAGAAGCTTGGAAACTTAATTTTATGAATAGTAATATATATTATCTAGTGGTTTTTTGTTTGTGTGTTTGCATCAATAAAGATTTATTAGTTTGTAAACTTGGAAGAGTAAATCGAATTAAATATATTAATTATATGTAGCATCATCTATATTAAAATTATTTTGTAATTAAATCAATTGATTGGGTAGTAAATTCAGTATCATAATAGCAACGTTTTATAAATAAAATTTATATAGTGTTAGGCCTATATTAAGAAGCAATTCTAAATTCAATTATTATTCGAAATTGTCTATTTGAAATTAAGTGAAATAAAAATATAAAAAATTGTACTATATTTTATTTTGAGGATATTAAAGCAATAATTATGTAGTAATTATATGGTTGATATGATAGGGACATTTAACAGCAATATGTTTGGAATTTATTAATCAATTCCTAAGAAGAATGAAAGATGAAAAGGCATTGAATTCGAAAAGCCTTTCATTTTTACTTATAATAGAGAGTAAGTTTGACATTAAAACCTGATATTATTTAGAGCATAAATTAGTTCATTAGACTAATTTTTTATTCTGAAATGTGTAACAAACAGAAGTTAAAATTATATGAGGTAATTACTGTAGTAATTATTCAGATATTACATTTCTCTAAATCTGATTCTTCTATTATTTTTCATATTTTATATCTAAATTTATATTACACAAGTTATCATTCGTAACTTTATCTTTTAATTGTATAAAATTGTGATTTTCGATATCTACGAACAGTTATCTTTTGAGTTTAATGGAAAAATTATACGGAATTAAAAAAAATAATTCAAATTTATTGTGAATTTTCACATAGTTTTTATGATCAATCATTTTAGTAAAAGACATTTATTGATCGATGTTAGTATTTTAACTGTTATATAAAATAATTATATTCTATATTAAAATATTTATAAATTAACATTAAAAATTAATCATATATTAATCTATTTGTTAAAAATAGATAAATTAATCTTCTATTTTCAAAAAAGAGTTCTTCAAAAACTTCTAAATAATTTATACGTGAATCAAAATGTTTAATTATTACTAGGATTTTATATAATACATGTATTATAAGTCGTATATAAGTTAATCAATACTTTGATAATTTATAATTATACAAATTTGAAGAAAATTATTGAAATGCAGAAGTCTTATTTTATTATAATAATTTAATTTAATACTTGTTGAACTTAATGAAATGTTAAAAACAAAATGATAAAAATTGAATATAAAAGTTTTTGTCAATATAAGAGAGTTAGAAAATAATTCAATATTTCAAGTTAATTATTTAAAATTTCGTTAACTAAAATCTTAGCTAGCTTTGATCATTATGTACAATAATTATTAGATAAATTAGTATTAGTATTAGATCAATATATATTATAATCATTTTTTCACGAAAAAGAACTTTACTACATTTAACCCTCAAAAAATGTTATTTTAATATAATCATATTTTTTTTATTTTAGTGTTTAAATTAAATCAATTTAATATAATTTATAATAAATAAAGTATAAAAGATTAATTTTATTTATGTAAATAAAAGCACAAAAAGTAAATTTTTTTTGATAAAACTGTTTTTATTTTCAAATGAAATTGAAACGCTAATAAAATTGTATGAAAATGTAAGATAACAGATTTTATCGATTCATAATTCTATATTTCTTTCAGGAAATTTAGTTTGAATAAATATACTTATGCAAATCGTGTTCATTCAGTTGAATAAAATTACTGTATATAGAACTTGCATGTCTTATTTCTCTTACATTTTTATCTACCTTGTCCTTCTTACTTTTTAATATTTCTTAATATTACATTAGGTAAAATATTTTATAGAAATTTAGTTTGCGTGGTTGTAGAAACAATATACCAGAAAAATATTAGTAAAAAATTTGTGAATAGTAATACTTTATAAGATTTTTTCACTTTTTTATATTTATAGTTTCTTGCACCTTTCATCTAAATCAACTTTTTTAATTTAATCAGGTACTTGAAAGGTTTAGATCAATAAAAGTATTTCTTATAATAGCTCCATTAAACCAACTTGAGTGCAGAATTTAATTATTTTTTTGCTTATAAGTTATGTATTCTTAATACTTTTTTTTTCTTGACTTTTGTGAAAATGTTTTTTCGAATTAAGAAAATATTATAAATCAATTCCTATTATTTATTGATAATTAAAGTTATATTTTAATTATGGTAGCGGATATATATATATATATATATATATATATATATACTTATTTATTATGCATTGAAAAATTACAAGTAAAATAATAACATTTCGGTAACTTGAAGCAATGTTTATTATGAGTTCACAAGTGTGATGACAGTGAATATAAAGATTCAATTATGATTAATACAACCAATAAAAGATAATTATAAAGGTATTTGAATAGTCAAATGAAAATTATTATCCTTAAAATAATGTAAAATGAGGCAGTCAATTATTTTAAAGATCAATGGAACGAAGTATCATAGATTAAGAAAGTTGTATCAGCACAAATAAAGCAAAAAACTATATTGCATACGGCGATACAGATACGGTACGTGCTTTGTAAAAGTTGCAAGCTTAGCTAAAATCGACGTAGAATTTATTTAAAAAAAAGAAGTAAAAATTGAGTCGATAGTGGTAATAGAATGAGAAGAAAAGGATGAAATTGTATGAATTATGGTGTCGACATATTTCTCTTCCGGACTAATATAATTTTTTTCTCGATAATCTTTTTAAGATATTTTCCATTTTCCTTAAGTAATTTTTCGCTTTAGATAATTAAACATTGTTTAACTATTATTTCATTGAATAATCTAATCTTTAATTTATATTTAATAATTATACTTATTATAATTTACTCTACTATTAAATACCAAATAAATAGTTAAGGTTGCTAGAATTGAGAGCTAAGTATATGATGCAATGAATTTTTGATCACTTTTCTTCTAAAATTTATAACTCGTAAAATAATTTAGAATTAATATTAAAGATTAACAAAATTTTAAGAACGAGTTTAAATGGCATTATTTTGAAAATTATACAAAAATTATAGCGGACAGCTGACCATTGTACAACGAACATTACAATTGACAATTGACCGCCGCATCAAGCTTCTATCAACGTTCTAAAACAGGAAAGTAATCCCTTTCAATCAACAGTTAAAGACAATTCATTACGATGACAACGAAATAATATATTCAAGATAAACTAATTAACGTGACAAGTCAAATCAGAAATATATTAACTTCAATAAACTCTGTTACTGTGGCATTAAACATTTGTAGAATTCTCTCTGGACCTTCTGCTATCGATCTCCCTTTCACTATTTGTCTTTCGCTCTGACAAGCGGGAGGAATATTAACACGTCGGGAACAGTCCCGAATCATTTGGTCCTTCGAGCCGGCTAGCGATCATTCGATCCTTCGAGCGGGATAGAGAACATTTGGTTCAAGTATGGGATACCGAACAATATTTTTACGGAGTTCATACCTATATCTAAGAAATATGACTTTTTACTATGTTTTGAGATGGTATATAGAAATATATTATTAAAATATTGCGTTCATCACACTTTCTATTATAGCTTATATTTTACATAAATTTTTACAGAATATATAATTTTTTAAAAGTAAAATAATTCCTTTAAGTGTAAATCTTTTTGTTATTATAATTAAAACTAATTATTATAGAAATATATTATAAAATACTAATACAAAAATTATATTTGGTAAATACACTAAGCAATACTGTACAAATTCTAACTTAATCATTATTGAACAATGAATATTGAATTACAATTAATATTGAAAGAAACCAAAAATATATTTTTGCAACAAAAAGTATTTACGAGTAATTCAACTTATGCAAAAACAAATGTATTTTTTAAAATTAGATTATAGTAAGTAAGTTAATAGAAATAATTTATTAACGTTCTTCTATTTAGTAGTATAAGATAGTAAAAATGTTGTACTGCTTTTTTAAATAGATTTTTTAGCTATATTAATTTTTTTACTGATAATTAAAAAGACTTAAGTTGTTTATTACTTTAAGAATGAATAATAATATAATAAAATTAATTGGAAACATAGCTGTTACTTCATTTTTTAATTTATATATTACTAAGCATTAAAGTTTGTAATATTTTAGAAATGTTAAAACTACTTAAGAATAATAAAAGGATTATGAGGTCTACGAGATAAATAGTCTTTCATAATATATATAATTTATAATATTTTTAAAGCTACCAATACATAGACGATAATATATATATATATATATTCTTCTATACATATATTTGATACGTATTTCTTTACTAAATATGTAAATATGTAATCGGATTGGCTTCTAATTCAATTTTAGTCACTTTAACTTCATATTAAAATTAATTGTATTTTTAACTAAGAGATATTTTATACTAATTTAATATATAAATCTATATATAAAATATATTGATAAATATGTCTATTAAGCTGTATAGAATATCAAATTATTAATGAATATATTGCAAAAGTGCGAATAATTAATCGATTTCTAATGATTTTTACCTTCTGCTGTCATGAATTTCACCTTTTCTTTACACTCACATATGTAATGTAAATTTTGAAGTATTAAATATTAAAACAATAGACTTACACATAAGTGCGAAGAAACAATGGCATGAGGTTCGTCTTCGTTATGACGAATGTCCTTATAATTACCAAAAACTTCGTAATGGAAGTGAAAGAATAATTACTGCTATAAAGAGCAGGTCACAAGTACATCTTTGATACAAAGCGGATTTAAATGCTTCAACAAAGCTTATGAAAATCTTAAGTATTAAATCACTAAGTAAAATAGATAATTAACATTGTACAAATCGCTCAATTGTATCAAGTAATTCTTTTTTGTAAAAATCAGATTAACTGTAACTGCTGAGTTTCATTTCATATCACTGAATACGAAACCAGTGTTTGATTAATAATTTGACAAGCATTATGAACCGCGAATTATATTTGTTTGGCCGAATGTTCTATTTCATTATCTCACTTTACTTTCCATAGATGTGTTGCAGAAACTCTAGCAAAATTCACTTCAAAAATATTTCCTGTAAGATCAGACGCACTTAATGCACTTATTGAAATATTTATATTAGGTTATTTACTTTGAATTTTCTGCGTTTTACAATACTAAAGTGCATCTATGATTAGATTCTCGTAATATTGATATAATCATAAAAAAATCGTAATATAAATTTAGTGTACTTAGATACAAAATTTAAATTAAGAAAGTAAAAGCGTTTTAACCTGAAAAAATACAGATAAGATATATTAACAAAATACTATAAGTTTCATTCGATTTATCATTTTAAATGATATTTAAAATATTTTATTATATTTCAATTTTCAGATAAATTTTTAAATTATTCGTATTTATTTACATAAATGGTCTGAAAAATAAATGCAAAATATAAATGAAAAAATGGATAAAAATATATAAAAATAATATAAGAAGATAATATTTATTAATATCGATTAAAATAATAAATTGCAAAATATTTAATTCATCTTAACATTTTTATAATATAATAACTTCTATCTGCAATTAGGTATATTTATAATTAGGCATATTTACAATTATATTTATTAATATAATCATTCCTCATTTTATATAATTTACTTAGGTAAAAAGGTATAATGCAGATTTAATTTTCGTACTATAGGCTATTAAATAAACATGTTAACTTTTTTAATTACGCCAATTGTTAATGGTAATTTAATTTCAAATTATATATCAAGATGAAGTGCAAATTTAAATATAGAAAAAAAATTATCAACAAATAGCATCGTACATACTTTACTTATTTTCATCTTTATTAATTTGATTTCAGAAAACTGATATATGTGAAGTAGCTTCTATATTCTCTAAATATTCTTTATATTTTTTATAAATATTATTTAAATATTCTTTAAATTAAAGAAAATTAATTCTAAAATATGTACACAAAACACTCAAGTACAATAAGTAATTTTGAATAAATATTATTTATTTTAATGGTTAGGTTCTTAAAAATATGGAATTAAATAAATAATTAAAAATTAAAATTAATATAATAATTAAAGTTTCCTAATAAAATAAGAAGTTAAAAATTATATCTATGATTAATGTCACTAATGTTCGTATTATTCGTAGTATTATATTTTAATCTAGGCACATCCATTTAATATCATATATTATATATTAATATAGAAAGTAATAATCTTCAAAGTAAATGTATTAATGAATAATAGATAATTTTAATAGAAACTACAATCAATATAGTGCTTACATATTGCTAAATTTTAAATAAATCTAATAAAGATAACAAGTTTATATTCAAATTTAATATTTTCCATGAATTGGTAGAAAAGTAATTTTGTTAGATACAATAATCAAATTAAATACGATTAATTTGAAGTTTTTATATAATTAAAACAATTATTATTTTTCAAAAGTATTTATGCATGGGTGTGGAAGTATATACATATATATATAAATGAGTATATATGCTGTTACTGTGAAAATCAGTGTATATATGTGTAATACATGATGAATTTGATTGATTACGAAAAATTTGATTCAGAAAATTTATATATATATAGGACAGAAAAACAAAAGATACGATATCTAAAAGTATGAACACATATATCTGATACATGCGTATAAGGGTATGTGGGGGCATGCATATATGTAAGTGTACAAGTAAAAAGAGCATAGATGTACAATTTAATATAAAAATATAGCAATAGGCAATATCACTTTAATGTTATTATTAGTACAATCTTAACAATGCTCTTTTTTCATTCATCACATAATATTTTATAAATTTATTGAAATTAATGATTATATTTCATAATAAGTTGAACATTCATTTATAATTTTTTAATAAAAATAATGATTTTCAAATGTTACCAATGATACTTTTTAAATATAGATAAAACTCAAATTTTATGCTTTTAAAAAGGAAAGAGCAAGAATAAAAGTATTATTAAGTATTGAAAATTTATAATATAAATTTTTTAAAATAAAGAAATCGTGCTATTAAATTGGATTTAAAGTAATACTTTATTTTTTAAATGAACATTTAATAGGTTTTAACAAATATAAAAATGTATAGAAATCAATCGTGTTTTAAAAAAATATTTTTACTAAAAGGATTGTTAATATTATTAAGATAACCAAAATCCCAGTTTCCTTCTATTAATAATATAAATTATTAATAAATTCATTAAATAAGGTTATATTGTAAGTTTTTGGAGAATTTTTGAAGATATTGAAATTTTTAATATATATTAATTTTATTAATTATTTTAAATGTTTTACTAACATAAAAAAATGTCGAAATCTTCGGATAGATTAATTTAACGTTAATACTTCGATTAGTTTAAAGGGAGCTAAATAAAATAGAATTTTAATATCCAAAAATTATGTAGAAAAATTAGTTTGTGCCATACATTGTAAATAATGGATTCTTTGAAAAATTTATACTGAAGATAAATAGGAAATTGTAAGTTTAAGGGAACACACTGACTTTATTATTAGAACTGTAGCTATCCTTCATTTCTCAATAACGAATATTAAATTGTTACATTTTTGTTTATTCATGGGTATATGTATATTTTTCATGTTTGCTTTATAAAATAATTGTTTTGAGTAACTATATTTTTCATTAAAAATAAATAATGTTTATTAGCAATTTATGTGACATCGTGTTTTAGAGTTAGTATTTGTTATTTTATTATTAAAATTTTTATTAAAATTATTTTATTAAAATTATTATAACTTTTATTTGAATAGGTACATCGCAATGAAAAAATAAAAGTTAATTATTTATGATTAATATTTAGCAAAGTAATTTATTATTGTCCTATTTAAGTAAACTAAATAAAATATTATATATAATGTGCAAATGTATAATATATAAATATAATATATTAAATTATATATTATTATGTATGTATTATTAATGTATTATTGTTGCGGAAATAATTCCTGTGTGTTTCAATTCTAGCCCCAATGAAATAAGGGACGGATGAAGTAGCCAGTGAAAGAGGAGGACTAGCTAAGAAAATGTAAAAATAGTGCAAATTAATTAATAAATATAATCCGTGGTGAATTTATTGATAATAATAAATGAAAAAATAAAACGTTAACAAATAAACCAAAGTTGAACAGGTGTGTCTTGAAGTTGGTCAGACTTGAGTTTTTCTTTTGATTAGTTTTGAACCCAATTTTCAATATTTATTTAATCTTGCGATTGTCAAATTGACAACGCTTATTATATTACAACGGCAAAATTATATTTTTGCTGATTCTTATCTCGTATTAGAATCATTATTTAAGCCTTTTTCAGCCTTCATAAAAAATAACTACGAACTTAAATAAGCTCCCTGGCAAGAATATTAATATGAAAGACAAGATAAGAAGTACTATTTTATTCTAGAATAATCACTATATCAATATAATCATACTGGCCCTTCGCGGCTTCTGCGGTTCTATTTACGATTTGAGTAAAAACCCCTAAGTGAAGAATATAATTTTACGTGGGGAAGGAGAAACGTCAAATTTCTCTGCTTTTTCTCTACTTATTATCGATACGTGCCTTTTTTCTATTGTAGCACATCCAGGTTGGCAACGAAGGGGATTGAGGAGCGTAAAGTCGACCTGACAAATTCGAAGAATTAAAAGTGTGTTACTAAACAGCTTTACTGTTCTGGCAATTTCGAATAATTGTTACTAATATAAAATTTTATTGTTATAATAAGTGAATTATTTATTTGAAGTTAATATAAAAAATCATTATTTTAATACATTTATAAATTAACTTCCGAATTTCTTTTATTTAATAATACTAGAAATATCTTCTTAATAAGAATGAACATGAACACATAAAAAATAAATATTATAATATAATTGAATATGTTTATTCTTATTTATATTATATTATATTCTTAAATAAAATAATTAATTCATATAAGTTTAAATATAAATAAATTTAAATATTCTGAAATAAAATAATTAATTTATATAAGTTTAAATGTAAATAAATTTAAAAAATTTTAGTCTTAATATAAAAGTTCCATAATCAACCAACATAATTTGAAATTTTATAAGAAAGTAAATAATATATAGCACTCCATATTATTCTTATATATATTTGCAATAGCTTATTTAGTATTTAAGAAAATATGAGGTTTTGTAGCTACATCAAATGAATGCACGATAATTTTTACTATAGTTATATTAAGATAACATATTTCATTTAATAAGCCATACTAAACTAAGATAACTTACTAAGATAACTTATTTCATTTAATAATCCATACTAAACTAATTTGTGATTGAGGATCAAAATTCTATTCTTGAGAAATATAGAGCGTCAAGAATTATAGGTAAGTTTTATTTAATAGTTAATCCTCAGCTTTATATTAAGTCATATGATAAACTAGATTTGAAATGTTAATAGATTGCAGTAACCAATAGTCTAAGCAACCAGTAATCTTTGTTATTATATGGTAGCGCAAAGAAATGCAGTTAATTAGAAAATTCTAATTAGATCTAGGTGATTAAGAATTAATTAAGTCTGCAAACTAAAACAAAATTACAGAGTCGACTTCTATCGTTTGAATAATTCGTCGTGTTTACTCGTTTAGTAGTTTAGGATGCATGATATATATATATATATATATATATATATATCAGTCATTTATTCATGTCTGTGCATGTATCTTGAGACGTAAAAGTACCCTTTTTGCATTATGCAGTGTTGTCTCCAAAGTATTCAGGCTCAACTTGAACCTACAGATCGAATTCATATGTGATTGTAAGTGCAGCAGTGTTTTATGCTCTTTATGCGTTTGAAGATCTTTTTAGAGTGAAAAATGATTACCTCTTCAAAATAGCTATTTTTTCGAAGTTAAACACAAATTGTAGTATCAGTTTATTTATTAGTTGAATCGAAAGCTGCTCTAATTATAAAGATATTACTTATATATACTTGGTATCCTAATATAAACATTAATATTAAAATTTTAAAATGTCTTAATGTAGTGTCGATTAACTGCGTAAATTAATAGTATTATCTATAGTTATTCGTATATAATTAACTATTATACACTTATACACTGAACAGTTTTAATTGCTACTACGAATTTGGTTAAGTATCGTAAATTAATTATATTTAATAAATTGAATTTCATTTCATGTTTTATTGTTTAACTGAAATAATGTTGAAATAATGTTTTATTGAAATAAGAATACAAATATTAAATATATGTATTAGATGTATATTAGAAGATGTGCTGTACTTTTAATTAAAGTTGTTTTTAATTATAATTTCTATATATTATAATATCTATTTAATTTTAGTACAAATTTTCTTATATATATATATTTAGCGATGTCATTTCATGTATAGTTATTATATTTTCTATAAAAATAAATGGATTTTTAAATTATTAAAATATGCAGAATTGTGAATTTTAGTGATTTCTTATATAAAAATCCATATTTATTTAAAGTTAAAAATAAAAATAATTAAAAAATACATGTCAAGCTTTGTGTAAATATTGTTACATTAATAAGAACTAAAAAGTTTTTATTCGTACTTATATCAAATTGTACAGGTGTACAACTGAAATTTAAACAGTATTCCTTCAAATTTTTTGACTACTAGTAATATAATTTATTTACAAAAGAGTTGCTATTATTTATTGTTATAATTAAGCTTTAAGTAATGAAACGAATATTTCATTCTTTTTTTCCTTTCGTGTACTGGCGCTCCGCGCTCCGAAGAAGTTCAACAAGCGTTCCGCATCTACAAATCTGATAATATCGTCACATCGGGAGCGGTTCCCTTTGCTAACCAGTACAAACGTCTTATACAGCCCACAGGTAACGTCGAATACTCTCTGACCAGGTGGCTTAGCATTGGCTTAGCAGGTGATAATGGAGTAACAAAAGAAAAAAACCTTGCTCTAAATAGCAATACTAACTGCCTCGGTTCTCGGCACTCGGCCTCTACTTTTGATACGGCAGATACAGAAGTAAGTTGAGACAGTTGATCTAATTACGGAGTACCCAACGTCTGTGATTCGATAAACAACAAGATCACCCGGCCAAAAACAAAAAGAATCGACCTGAGAGTGCGCACCTTCAATTGCTGTTGCCACTAACAGGAGACTCGAAGAGCTTCTCGAAGAAAGCAGAAGAATCAAGTTACGATGTTATCCGACTTTTTGAAAAAAATGAGCAGCAAAAGTATAATCGACACATCGAGACGAGGCTGGAGTTTTCTTAAGATCTTAGAGCACTACCTCTCTGTGAAGAGGGTTTGACTTTATCGTTAACAGCACCCTCCTCTCAAAAATAGAAGAAATCAAGTTTCTTGATCATAGGATTAGATATCTCACTTTCCAAGTAGGTAAAAGAGTCAACTGCACCATATTTCAGGTATACGCACCAGTAGCAGGGTCTAAAGCGGTAGAATTTGTGTTTCTACGATAGCCTAGAAGACACTTAACTGGCTTGCCGCAGCGTGTACAAACTGCTAATAGGTGACTTCAACGCTAAAATAGACTAGAAAAAACATAAGGAGCGGTACATTGATCAACAAGCAATGGAACTGCGAAATGAAAGTGCCGAACTCTTAACAACCTTTTGCGAAGAAAATTGTCTATGGTACATGAACTCTTAATTAAAAAAACCACTTCATAGACGATGGACTCACATCAGTCCTGACCAGAAGTTCAAATACGAAATTGACCGTATCCTGGGAAATGAAAAGTTTGTTACAGATGTCTCGATACTGCCGTCGTTCACAATCGGTAGCGACCACCGTGTTCTCCGAAGCCATTTGCACATCAATACCAACATTGCAAGATACGAGCGGATCAAGCGAACGAAGCTTCCAAAGAAAAAATTAGACCCAAACATTGCGTATGGGATCAGTGCTATAATCACAGTAGAACCGAGTGCGGATATTAACCATGACTATTAAAAATGTATTGACAAGTTAAACAAACTACAAGACCAAGCAATAACACAGCCATCTAATCGCTTATTCAACAGACTATCGGAATCAATTCATCATCTTGGGATCAAACGACGTTTTACAGACATATTTGACCCCAACTTTAAATCACTATCCAAAGAATACCAATAAGCTGTCGAGAAAGACCATAAAGAATTCGCCAGTTCCCTACCTACTAATTGCCGCAAACCAATGAAGAAGTGTCCAGAAAATAGTAAGAGACAATACGAATCACAAGTGCTATGTCTCAAATCTCCAACGAGCAACGAGAGAAACACTTCTAGGACCAAGATCTAACAGGAAATTCAGAAGTTCTACTCGAAACTATTCAATAGTAATCTGACTCCTCCAACAATAACAAGCCCTCCTATCGAAAAGGATACACCACCGCTATTCTTCTCAGAAGAAATACACGCTGCGTATATATACATACGACAAAATCACGAAATCACGAAAGTGGGAAAGTTCCAAAAAAAATGGAAATAGTTCAACACGACTCTGATCTTCAAAAAGGGAGACAGAGAAATTTTGAAGAATCTGTTTACTGATTCATTACACAAATATTTGTTAAATAGAGTAAGGAGAACACTAGAAGAAGCACAATCAGTCGAGCAAGCAGGATTCCGTCGATCATTCTCAATAATTGACCACATCCATTCAGTCCAGCGCTTGCTCAAAAGCGCCCGTGAGTACCAGATCCCGCTTACATTCCTCTTCATTGAGTTTCACAAAGCATTCGATAGTATAGAACCGGAAGCCATCTGGGAAAGCGTCCAAAAGCAAGAATAAAAGCAGTCTATATCGACCTACATAGAGATTGCACAGACCGATTGAAGTTCCCATCATAAGAGGTGTTCGGCAAGGCGACCTTACTTTGTCGAACCTCTTCTCAGCAGGTCTGAAATACTAATCAACGGCAGAAATGTTACCATCCTAAGATTTGCAGACGACATCATCTTAGTCGTCAACGACCACATACTGCAAACCAAATGATCCAAGACCTCATAGAAAACTTTGGAAAAGTAGGACTCCAAATTAACACTAACAAGACCAAAGTATTATGTAACACGTTCTTCACCTACCATTCGGTGAGCATCAGAAGAAACATCACGACCGCCACCATCGAAGATGTATATAAATATGTCTACCTCACTAAACTACTCAACTTCTGCAATGAGCAGAAGAAGAAGAGCAGTCTTGGCAGTGTTCAACAACATCTGATGCCCTCACCTGCACTCAAACCCACGATGAACTTTTCGACTCCATCGTACTTCGAGCGATCACTTACGACTCAGAAGCTTGGACCTTCACACAGGCCCTCGCTGACAGAATCAGAGTGATTCACGTATCGCTAGAAGGAAGACTAGTCAGAATGACCCTCACGAATCAACGTCAACGAGACCTACACCGAGAACACATTCGAAGACTATAAAAACTTCGGAATCCTCCGAACCACATTAAAAAGAAGAAACTAGCTTGAGCCACCCATGAAATGGTCCAACTCCTCAAATGTATGCAAAGAAGTCTCGATACGACGAGGGACTCAACCGATCATTTCATGGACCATCATCGCCCAATATTACAAGGCATGGCTATCTGTGATTCGCGCTTAAACAAAGTGAGCGAAGAACGGATCGACTAACTAACTAACTAACTAAGCTTTAAGTAACGAAACGAATGTTTACGGCCGTTTTAGATAAGTATCCTTTTAATAAATATATATGAGAGGAAAAGTATTAGAAGAAAAGTTATAAAACATTTGAAAATGAAAGTTTGTTAGATTTCATCAGTGACAAATCTAATATTTATGCTTTCGCTAGATATTTGTTTTGTAGATTCTGTCTATAAAATGTTGATAGTGTGATTATATGTTTATCAATCAAAATACGTCTAATATTTTACATCCTAAAATTCATGCAGGATTAAAAATATTTGGGGATTTATGTGATAATCTAACGCTTTTAACAGATTTTTTTGTGTTTCTTTGGATTCTTATCTTTTTATCTTATTATGTTTGGAGAACTTCTACGTTAAAGACATTGTTTAAATATTTATATAAGGTAGTATTCACCCACTTTCTTACAGTTTTGTTTTACATGTGCGTAGGCTATCTAATGCTTACGCAATTGTTTGAACGATAGAATAAATTTGAATTATAATTTTGCTCTTGTACTATTTTACAATCATTGATCCTTTATTTATCTGTAATACTTTATAATTTTACAATTTACATTACAGTTTCATTAATTTTCTGAGGAACATTTATATTATATACTCTTCGCGTATGTTTTAGAATGGCGATTCTTATATATTGTTGCATGTTTGAAATATTTTTGAATTTTGTAAAGCCCAGATACATATATTTAATTTCATTATTGACCCTAGAAAACGAGATAAGTGTATTGTAGGTTAGGAAAATTGTGGTTAGGTATCTAACGCTAATATAATTTATTAAATTGATAATAATTAAAATTTTATAAGATGCCCAAAAGAAATTTCTAAATCTAAACTATTTTCTAAAAGATATTTAATGAACTTTATAGTATTGTCCAATTTTAATCAACAACAGAATTTGTCAAAATTAATAAGTTAGAAGTATATAATTATAAGTTATATATATATAATAAATAAGTTGATTATATATAAATAAGTATTATATTTATAATACACAAGTTGACTTATATTATAATTGTATAAATAAATAAGTTGACTTATATTATAATTGTTATATGTTAATGTTCGTTTATTAATCTTTATTTGCAACTTAGAAAAGCTTAGATAGTCATAAGAAAATTATTTACCTTATCCAGAAACATTTATTCATTAATCATAATATTACAATTGATCAGCGCTATTTTATTATAAAAACAACGTTTTCAAATCGTAACTACAATAAAATATGAATTGTTTACCATAACTAAAAGTTACAATTTTCAAATCGTGTAACGCCAAAAGACTCAAATCAGAATTTATTTTGACTGCACTGAATGCTTGACTGGCTCAAGAAATTTATTCAGATTAACTTTTGTAATTTAGTCTCTAATATTGAAAATGATGCGGTTATTTTCTGGCGCTAAATAATAAATTACTCGATTTACCTTTCTCGATTTAGTATCATTTGTAATGCTTAACTGGTATCATTGAATTGTGAATTGGTCCATCTGTTCCGGAACTGTCATAACTTAATATGTTTGTATCTTGAATTTAGATAGCATTTTCATAATTTAGGGTTGCTTCCATATTGATTAAAAGCTAATTCTTGTAGTAGTATCGTATTTACTACGCACTAGTATTCTATTAATCTTAACCATTTCCAATTTAGTAATATAATGATTTTAAGCTAACATTTTACGATCACGCAGTTGTTACTCTTACTATTAAAAATGCGTTTATTGTTCGTAGTTTATATTACACAATACTTATATGCGTAGTTCGGTAAATTATACTGTTGCTAATAATTTAATTTTCTCTATTTCTACAAAGTAGCGAAATTAAATTCAAATAATAAATAATCCAGATAAAAGTTGAAACTTAAGTTGATTAATACAATCGACTATCGATTGTGATATTTTAATTTTCAATATTATAATTGTAAAATTCGAGAACTTAATTTAGAGGATTTTCAATAATTAGATAATTCAACCATTTTATTTTTACTCTAGCATTACAGATATCAATATACAAGTTAAAAGTATGATGATTTCTTTCAAATCATTTTAATCGTCAAAGAACATTTTAATGTTTAAAATGCGAGATTTATTAATAGAAATTTCACTTAGTTTACTTTTAAGCTTCAAAATTTAATTTAAAGATATATTACACATTGTAATAAACTTCAGCATCTGATATTTTAGATTTTTTTATTATCTTTTGAAAGAAACGATTCAATGTTTTCATAATTATGTTTTACATGACATTCTAAATAGCTGAATATCATAGTGACTCAAAATAAATTACTCTAAGTAGCTAAAAGATTATATTTAGTTTAAATTAAAAAGATAAGTGCAATAAATTATGATGAGAATTTCTTTCTACTTTTACTATATGCGAACATTCATTATGATTGACACAGGGCCAGTATTTACTACTACAATTAGCAAAACAAACAGAGCACTCCATGTCGTTATCACAGACGAGGAAGAAACCTTAGATAAGATTTTAACTAAATTTTGTATGCAGGAGGAGGTGCCCAAAGACGATGCTCCTCGATAGAGTGTAAGGTTCATTATGTAAGGACCCACTATCGTGAAGCTTCAGGGAGATACGTTATGAGAATTCCGTTTAAATTACATCCAAGTCTATT